>JABSTR010001752.1:0-47389 GCA_013339765.2 Haemaphysalis longicornis | reverse complement strand
CCAGCTCATTTCCCAAATGCAGAAACTTTTGTTGTCAAAGCCCTTCTGTCGATTGGCTGAGGCCAGAAAAAAGCAAACGCCCAATTGGGCAATAAGGGGGCTTGTAAGCTTTCCCAACAAGCTGTTTCTGCCTAAATGCAGGTCACATTTTTTTATAGCAGTAAGAATTGTGGGTGAACAAATAACGTTACGAGCAAACACGTAAACACTAAGCAGTTAGTGCGACACTATGCCGGCTGATCGCTAACAAAGCAGTCGGATGCGCTGGAATTGCCTAACCCATGCAGACCAACTTACACAAGGTGCGCGGTCGCTGACGTGACCATGTTTGTAGAGTCAAAACTTCAGTTTTAGGAAGCGATCCGTGTGAACCGTAATGAAAATACGGCAGGTGTAGTAGTCCAGTCACAAGCAAAGTGCAAACACTGGTACTTCAGCACTACTGAAGCGCCCCCTAAGAAAGTGGGCGATAAACATGACAACCAAACACTGCCCCTTCAGCAGAATTGCAGCGCCATCTAAGAAAGTGGGTGATAAACAGGATAATAAAACGTGCTCCTGTCAGATGGGAGCAGCCCTGGTCAGCAGGCAATATTTAGTTTTAAGGCGAAGCTCCTAAAACGTCAGTGTCGACGTGCCGAAAATACACAATTTAGTAGAAGAATTGAAATTTTGACTTAAGCCATTCAATTTCTAATAGAATAAAGCATCATTCGTTGCCGAACAAGCGGTCAAGGCTCTATCAAAGAATAAATCTTTCGAACAAAACAAACCTGTATTTTGTCTGCATGGCCCCTTTGAAGAACTTTGGAAAATCGAATAAAAATTATGTAGACTGGCCAACTCTGCAGTACAGCTTGAATCTTCAGAAAGAAACATAATTAGGAAGTGAAGGCCGTTCATCACTACAGTGATGAAAGTTTGCATAACTGGCAAAAAGACACAAAAAAACTTCAAAAGAACACAATCCCCCCCTTGTCTTTGGCTATTCAAAGTCATTATTGGCTGTAGATAACTCACGCTCCAGAGAAGCAGCATAAGAATGCTACAAATTAGTAAAGAATTCTCTGAAGTTATGAAAATTTTTCTTTGTGTTTGTGCGGCAGCTGGCATGCACCGTTTTAGTCTGAATACATCATATACAACACATTTGTTGTAATCAATGCTCCCTAAATTCTATCGAACGTGCCCACCCACTAGGTGCGAATGAATTAGGCGCACTTCAGGTTTCCAAGTGGAGTCCTCACTCCTATCAACACCTGTTTTTTTTTCTTTCGGCATGTGTTTTTATGTCTCTCTCACGAGCATTCGCCGGTTATCCTTACTTTATTACACGATTTAACATCATTTTTTTGTTCTTTTTACAGCGCAGCTGCCTTGCCCTGGTTTCTTGGAAAATAGCGAGAGTCTAAAACGACACGTCAACAAAGAATTGCACGCGATCGCTATAGCGCAAGTGGAAAATGCCTTCCAACTATTCCCTAACCTGGGTACACTAAAAAAGTCGTAATAAAAAGATAAGCTTTATTGACAATCAATACGCCGTATTTTATTTACTTTTCATGCATTATTCACAGCGAAGTGGTACACGTCTCAGAATTCCCATCCGTTTTCAATTGATACGGTCGACGCTGCGCTATGGTTACAAAAAACGGCTGTATGTGCAATCGAAGCTATCACGAAAAAAATTCTACAGGGTGTCCCAGCTATCATGCACCAAGATTTTAAAAAAGAGTAATGGCGTAACTCGAAGAAAACCTAGTGGATAATGTTTGCAGTACGTGAAGAAGCGGACAGCATTTTTTTTTCGTTAATGAGACATAATTAATTAATTGTAATGAATTATCTAACTCGCGAAGTACTGTCCTAATCCCTAAAGTGTCAATGAGGCACTTGTAGGTAGCCACGAGGGGCATCTAACTGCGGTATTTTCAGCGACGAACTAATTTCGAACTCATTTATTCTGACTGATAAGAAAACCCGCGAAATATGAAAAATACCACGTCACGGCGCGTCCGCGCGCATCGTAAAGCAACGCCCTCAAACAGGCTGCCTCTGAGTTAGCCAGAATGAAATAAACAAAAAGAAAGAAAGAAGAAATCGCCACCGAGTTTGTGCCTGATCTGCACACGCACCTTATCAAGGTGATGCGCTGTCTCTTCGGGTGGGTAACACCGGAAGCAGTTGCTTTCAATCAGCTTTTTGGGGACGCTGCTTTACAATGCGCGCGGATGCGCCGCCACGTGGTATTTTTCATATTTCGCGGGTTTTCTTTATCAGTCAGAATAAATAAGTACGCAATTAGTTCGTCGCTGAAAATACCGCAGTTAGATGCCCCTCGTCGATACCTACAAATGCCTCATTGACACTTCAGTGATAAGGAGAGTAATTATCGAGTTAGATAATTAATTAGAAATAATTAGTTAGTCTCATTAACGAAAAAATTAGTCACCGCTTCTTCACAGTACTGCAAACATTATCCAATAGGTTTTCTTCGAGTTACGCTATTACTCTTTTTTTAAAACTTGGTCCATGATAGCTGGGACACCCTGTATATAAGCACTATTTGGCGCTTGTGTATTGAGGCTACGTGTACGTGTTTTTTTTTTTCGTTCATTACTGTATGTTACAATACAAAACTCTGAGATTATAATGAGCGCCCCTATGCTGGTCTTGCTTCTTCGTAGGAGTGTTATGACTAAATATTTGTAATCCGCTACTACACCGCGCTGGAAGTAGAAGCGCCACTCCGCAAGAACGTGGTGGCCGGTTCATCTTTTTTGTTTATCCTTTGTAAACCTGAAGCGTAGGACAGACTCTTCGCGCGTGCCTAAGTCACAGGAGGCACTGCACACCATAGCAAATTGCGTGTGACGCCAAAACAGACAGACAACAGAAATCTGCAGCCGAAAAAACTTGGGAGAAGGCCACCTGAAGGGAAAACAAAGATGGATCCACACTCTAAGAAGACGAGGAGTGCTGGGCACTCTGTCTAGGAGTAAAAACTTTTGTCCCATATTTCACTCCCTTTGGCAGCATTGGGCGACTCTTCCGAGGAGTAGCGCGTGGCGGCCAAACGAGAGGCGAAACACTCCTCGTGGGATTTACTTGCTGCTTTCGAAGCGGAGTACTTGAACCCTGTGTTGGAATTGCAATGCCATCTCAAGGCAGCGTTCCGTCACTCCCTTAGGGCGTGAATAAGCTCTATTGGTTTCGGCGTTCCCGGATACTGCAGACGGGTACTACTACTCTCTCTTGTAAAGCATCTCGTTACGCCTCAAGAGCGTTCTGCTATTCCCCGCGAGACAGCGTGTTTTCGCTCCGCCTGCTACTACAGCCCCCCCCCCCCCCCCCACCCCACGATGGTACTATAGGCAGTTTACAACAAGCAAACAAAACAGGACAAGCCATTTTGAAACATGGAAAAGAAGAAAAAAACAAGGTCAGACTTTATTTTTCAAAAAAAATACCACAATCGGTTCATTCTGCAATTTCACACAAAAAGCCATTTTTTTGAATTAAAATATCACAGCATAAAAACGGTTCTTACTCTCCACATGCACACAGGAGACGTAACGCCTATTGAGGATACATCCAAGAAAATTCACAAATAAAAATGCAGCAAAGCAATTGATAACACTGAAATACAAACATTAAATTAAGTCAATAAAAAATGACATTAACACCCACAAAATAAAAAGGTACTGGCATTAGCACGAAACGTCAGTAGAAATACAGCAGTGGGAAAATAGTTAACAGTATTAACATAAAACAAAGTGGCCTTAGTACATCAGTGTGCTTCACATGGACTGGAAAGCCAGCTCTTATTTAGGACACATCAAAAACATTTACAAATAAATTTTGCGAAACAAAAATCTTGGACTAAAACTATTCAGCGTGGATTACTATTGCGCATTACAAGGTGCAATCAACACAAAGATACAAAGCCACTGACACGGGAACTTTGCAACAGATATATGTTGGTGGACAATAGGAAACCACCGGAAACATTCCCACTGGGTTTTTTAGGCGGGTGGTTCTCAAATGGGGATGCGCTAGTAAGATTTAAAAAAAGCATAACTTGCTATTAAAAAAAAACACGTTCGAGCTGAATGCTTCATAATGTTGGTGGCGGCCTTCAGAACAGTACCGACCAGGGCACCGTGCTTGAGCCGAAGTAACGTCTACAGAAGCAAGAAGGTGCGCTTCCCCTTTGAAAAACAGACAGCAGCAATGGGAACTCATCCACGATGTCCAAGGATGTGAGCAGAAGTGTCTTGAATGCGACGGCCACTCCTGCTGACGCCTCGGGGATCTCGTTCTCTCAGGAAAAAAAAAATCTTCGGGCAAGTACCGTCTTCCCGTGGTTCCTGCATATGAAGAAAGAGGGGACAGCAAAGATAAGTTCTACAATGAAAAAAAAATTGACGAGTTTGACGACGTGATAGATTAGTTTTTTGCGCCGAGAGAACGCATTGAACCCGTATTGGAATGCAATACTGCTTGCCAGTCTAGATGCGAATGTGCGGTGACCTTGGATGCAGCCACGCTCATTGTGCCACTTGGCCAATGTCATGTCAGACAGCGCGCCCTACAGCTGTCTGCCTACGCACTGCGCCCCAAACCCATTAGTGCTTACGTGTCCGTAGCTTCTATTGTTTACCCCGCTATCGTTCCCGGTATAAAAACATTTACCAAATTTAAGTAAAGAGAACTCTTTTTGTAACGTTATAATCCCTGATTAATTTGCATAGGATTTTGCCCTCAGCCGACTGCAACGTACGGCCCATTATACGTTCACAAGTACAGCGTGTAAAGTTGCTATGGGGCATATAGCTACTGTTTTCTTCATTCTCGAGTACGCTTCGTTGCATGCACGCTGCAGATCGCAACATTTGATGAGAACCAATAGGCTCGTTATTGAACGATCAGAACGCTCGAACATTAAACCACACGCAGCGACGGCGACAACCGACGCGAAAAAAGTACCGTAATGGTACAACAAACACTATGGGCGACAGCGACAAACGAAAAAAAAATAATGCATTGCTGCCAATGCCAATGCATTCGTCGTCGTTGCTCCGCTCGCTCGTGGGCTGCTTCTGGCCGGTATAAGCCGGCGACGCGACGGGCCGTCGCCTGCCGCAGTTGCCGCCGTCAGCGGCCTGTGTAAAAAATTTTTGCTGTCTGTGTCGCCCACAATACCTGTTTGCCGTACCCAATGAGTGAGTTTTCTCGCGTCGCTCATCGGCTTAGACGCATGTAGTTACCCCTTAACAGTCCCATCTCCGGCCAGCCTGCCTCAATCAAAACGCAAAAAACCTAAACCCTGTCAGGACAGCATTTCAGTCTGCTGCTGTACGCGCGGCGGTCACTAAATTATTGTAATTTTATTGTAATTTTAGTGACTGCCACGCGCTAGACGCGCTCCTATCACTCAGCCTATTGACGAATTCTTTGGAGCCGCGCAGGCCACAGCTACTGCACGGCAGCCACTCTAACCCTAGCCGCCGAGCTAAGAGTACAAATCAAAACGCAAAAACCTATCTGGACAGGATTTCAGTCTGCTGCAGTACGCGCGGCGGTAACTAAAATCATTGTAATTTAGTGACTGCCACGCGCTAGACGCGCTCCTATCACTCAGCCTATTGTACGAAATTCTTTGGAGCCGCGCAGGTAGCCACAGCTACTGCACGGCAGCCACTCTAACCCTAGCCGCCGAGCTAAGAGTACAAATCAAAACGCAAAAAACCTGTCTGGACAGGATTTCAGTCTGCTGCAGTACGCGCGGCGGTAACTAAAATCATTGTAACTTTAGTGCCTTCTACGCGCTAGACGCGCTCCTATCACTCAGCCTATTGTACGAAATTCTTTGGAGCCGCGCAGGTAGCCACAGCTACTGCACGGCAGCCACTCTAACCCTAGCCGCCGAGCTAAGAGTACAGGGTAGCGCTGCGACTACTCGCGCGACCGTGCTTCTTACCTGCGAAACATTCGGCTAGGATACCACACTTCACGAATCACAGGGATTGAAACGGTGCAAGACTCGACGCTGTTTGCACACGTGTACAAAAGCCGCCCTTCAATCTAAGCAACGGTCAAAATGAGTGACGAAAACGTTAGGGTTAGCCGCTTCAGCGGACCGAAGCTAGAGAGCAACTCTCCTTCGCTAAATACACAAGATAAGAATACCAGGTTAACTAATGGCTTACCTCCACTTCCCGCCAGCATTTCTTCGTCCGGTAGATAAATCCATGGTCGTCATCCCAAGATCCCAAGCTTAAGGCGCGAAGCCTGCAAAGCAGCGACTGCACCAACTGCACACCGGCTGGTCCGCGGCTTGCGCGCGCATTGCTACACAGTGCATATATTCCGGTATCGGCCTCTGCGACCGCAGCTGTGATGTCCGTCCGAAATAAAAACTAGTTCCACGCATGCACGCACGCACGAACGAACTAATATACGGCTTGCTTACGTGTTCGTGATCTAACGCTGACGCACAGGCATGCAAGCAGTTAGCGAGACGCACACTGCGTTCAAGCAAGTATGACGATAAGGGCAGGTCAAACTTCCCATGTTGAGCAAGCCGTCTCCGAAGCTTCGGATAATTCTCGCGCCGAGAATGCTGGTGCCGAGAAGGCGAAAACGAAAACGACACCGGCTTGCCGAGGGGCCAAGCCCGGAGCACGAAACACCTGAAACCGCCACCGTCGCAGCGAACGCGGCCGGATGTTTATACCAACGAGTGAGAGCTTTGGAGTCTTCCTGGCGTGTCACGTGTGTGTGCTGTTCGCCGAGGAGAGTCGCCCCACGCCTGCGCACCGCGTGAGACGTTTTCTCCCCGTGCTCTTCTGTCCTGATCCACTGTACCTCACTTTTCTCAATAATTATCCTAAATGCTCAAACCTAGTTTCTCCTATTCGATGCGAGCACGCGTCGTACTGTGTTCAAGCAAGCATGCGATAAAGGGCAGGTCGAACTTCCCGATAAAGCGTCTGTTTGAATCCACTTCGTGCGTAGCACGTGGTTTACAAAGCGCAGCCCTGTGTTCCGCGCGTGGCTGACATCACGGTCTGGCGCGATCAGTCGTCGCTCGCCCGGTTTTTGCGGGTGCACCGCCTGTCCACTGCGACGCGAGATCGCGTGGCGAAATCCGCCGTGGTAGTACGTGATCGCCTCGAGCGCAGGGGCGACTGAAATCCCATAGTTTCGAAAGCGGCAGTCCGGCCCGCTCCCCGCAGTTGCTTTGGGCGCAAGACAGCAATTTACCGCGTCCGCGTTCGAATAGAATAACGTGGAGCAGGCACTGTTTGCAACGTGTGTGTTTACGAGAGTATACGTTTATAACGCGACGAAAGATCTTATGAGCGCCGGGCGTGTGTACGACAGGCCGGCCTCAACGATTTGCATGCAGCGGATTGCAATTCCGCTGCCCTAAATTTAGTGGCAGTGTCTCCGTAAGCAGTGTTTCCTGATGGTATGTAGCGGCCATACACACTATGATCGACTTTGTGCACTACCAAATCCAGCGGAGCACTCATACCTAACGCACGAGCACGCCTGAATATCACATCATCGATATTGAACATACCCTGAACAAGCGCGTAAATTTCCAAACATTCCGAAAGAAGTACATGATGCCACGCCGGAGTCAGCTGCTGAACGTCTTGGCGAGAGCGCTCGCTTCATCGTTCACGAGAATATGGGCTATGAGTAGCGTCGCGACAACTTCGAAACATCTCCGTATGCACTGCTGCAGAATCTAGCATCCGATAGTCCCTTATCAGACGACATTCAACGAGCCCGTGTGGACGAGATTTCCACGACCGGGTGGACGTCCACCTGTGTCCGTCGTCGGCGCGTGCATCTGCAATACCCGACATGCACTGGAACCACCGGGCGTAGACGTTCGTTCTCCGCCTTGTGATGATACTGCGTTCTCTGACGCTAAGTCACCGATAGTTGAGCGTTCTCCAGTATCTCATTAGCCTGGTGAACCTTGCTAACAAACCTGCATTTCCTGTCGATTCAGCTATTCTACCTGCCTGGACGATTCAGTGGTTCAACATAGCCTGGTTCGGCAGAGTGAAAACATTCTGACCATGTTTGAGTGTACTTAACGCGTGGCATTGCCCATAAGGTCCACTTGCAGCTGGGTAGCACATCCCTGTGTTTCCACGAAGCGCAGCCGCTGTTGTTGGCGTGCTGGTCGGGTACTGTTCGGTCTGCGTATTCTCATGGTCTGCTGCCGTCGCCGGCCCGCCAGGCGGCAAGAGCCCAGCCTCGTACGTTTTGGCGTCGGCGCTATCAGACGTCAGCGTGCACCCTAAACGTGCAGTTCTTGCATCGTAGGTGCGCGGAAGGGCCGAAAGAGACCTGGCGACCACCTATCAGCCTGCCGCCGCGGAGACGCGGCGGCGGCGCGCGATCGCGAATCTCGAGGCCGTCGCTGTAGCTACGGAGACGCGGCGTCCACCGCCGCGCCGCCGCTGGGATCCCTCGGTTATCGGCGTAATCGCTGAAATCGGCGCGCAGTATTCTTTCCTCCGTGGTGCGCACCTTTTATGATGCATAGTCTGACAACTTTTTAAATGTCGATAACTAAGCCATTACAGGAGGGAAAAAAAAAAAAACAAAGAAACGAACCAAATCGAGACATGCGTTTTTTAGTTTTGTTAAGCTTGCTCCATTCATGTCACTGAACGCTGCGAGCAATCGTTACATGAATTCATATTCTTGCACGTTTAGAATGCGCGACGGAAGTACTCGGGCGCTTTTTACACAACTGCTTTATATAATATATACGTATGCAAATAAAACATCGCTGATGAGTTGGTGTGCGTAAATGGTAGGAGTGCATCTCCATGCTTACTCCCGCACGGACAAGAATGAAATTGCAATTTTACTCTTCGTACTGGAGAAAGGAGACGATGTGCAGCTTTCCTCTTCACTGGTGCGGGAGCTGAACTGGGGCTGCACTCCGCGCGCACGAGAAGAGTACGCTGTCAGTTTTGCTCTTCCTCCTCATGGGGAGCGAACATTGCATCCAACTCCCCGCAGCTTTCGAGGGGAGCGCGCCAACGCTTGCAGGAGTACAATGACTGTTGGACTCTTCAAATACTCCCCGATTTCTTAGAGTGCATCACAATGCATACTTTTTTGTTCGGATTGTCTTTTTGGAAAGTTCCGAACGCCGAGTACAATAGTCTAGGTAAATTAGCCCTATTCGATTATCGGCAGCAGTCACAAATACCGTAGCAAACAATGGCCAGCCCCTAGTCGGAAGAAAGTTACGTTACCGCAGTATTGTCCGAAGATCACGTAGCTGCCCGTTCGAGTTTCGTCGTGCCAGATGCACGTTTCTCCCGATCGGGCGAGAAGGTCCTGCCGGCCGGCTTAGCAAAATAACGCTGCTAAATCAATGTTGAATTTCAAAGCGCCTTTTCTCTAAGAAGATGCAATCGACCATACATCCTGCCGGCAATGCTTGTAATTTCCCAGATTTCGCCAACATTTCCAGCGCGGACCCCAACGGTTACGAGAACCTTGTCCCTCGGGTCCGTGCCAAGGATTTCAATGTTCAAATGAACAACATTCCAAAGGAAGAGGGCCGAAAGATGAACGTGTTGGTGAGCTGAAATGTTCTGATTATTGTGGTTTCATCCGTGTTGAGATGATATTTAACCACGAGTTGAAGACGCAGCTACAAAAACGAGATTGTCCGACTATTCGCCTTAACGCCATCAAGTGTATTAGCGAAGTAGAAACCCTTCAGCACGAAGTTCAGTCCAGTGTAAATATGAATGTGGTCTAGCACGGGTCGATGTAAAAGGAAAGGGATATCATGTAGGGTACGTTGAGCACTGAGGTGCGTATTACCGGTTGTTGCCTCAAACGCCTCGTAACCACTTCAGAATGATTGCGTCGATTTTATTGATAATTTCAAGAAAAAATTCCGGCTAGGATAATTGGTTGTGAAACCAGTAGGCCTGCACTCCATGACAACGAATCAAAATTAGAGCTACGAGGAAGAAGCATGCCAATCCCACGCAGCGATTGGTATTTTCACTGCTGATTTATAGAGAACGTTTAGCGAACTGATACACAATTTCACTCTTTCCTTCGCGCTGGAATGAAATCATAATGATTGTTTTAACGCAATTTCAAAGTGACGCTGGTTTATCCCCTTGGCCTGCATGGTTTAGGCAATTCCAGCGCGTCCGACGGCTTTGTTAGCGATCAGCCTGCATAGTGTCGCACTAACTGCTTAGGTGTTTACGTGTTTGTTCGTAACTTTATTTGTTCACCCACAATTCTCAACGCTATAAAAAGAATGTGACTGCATTTAGGCAGAAACAGCTTTTTCGGAAAGCTTACAAGTCCTGCCCAATTGGCGTTTGCTTTTTCTGGCCTCAGCCAATTGCACAGAAGGGCTTAGACATCAAAAGTTCTCTTGCGGGAAATGAGCTGGTGAGTGGCACTGCCATTTACGTTTTTGCTAATGACGTAGCTTATTTGAGCAAAGTTTCCTTTAACAGTGGTGACAGTATGATTCTAATCAGGCAATCTTTCGAATGAAACAGGCTCGTCTTATGTCGGCATGGCCCCTCTAAGGACTTTTTGTTCATTCATTTGTGTATACGCCTCGAGCGCGGCCTCAGGCGCGGGAGTCCGCGCCCCGCTCCCCAGTGCCGCCGCTTCGTTTGCGGCACGTTCACGACTGAGATTTACCGTTTGTGGGCGTTTGCAATTAATGTTTGTGTGGACCAGTCACTCTGTTCGCAAATGGGGTGTGTTTACGAGAGTGTAAATGTTGCCGACGCGATCTTAGTGTGGTATTTTCGGTCTGTATAAGCGCCAGGTGTGTGTCACAGGCCAGCGTTGCGGAACCGGCGTATGATGGAGCCGATTGTAGTTACACTGACCTGAATTTACTAGCCGTGTCTCCGTAACCACCGGTTCCTCAGACGTTCATGCTACGGCTATACACTACGATTTAAATCGGTTTTGTGTGCTTACATAATCGGCGGAGCACTCATACCTGACAGCACACCAGTTACGTTTGCCAATAATATACCTCAGATATTGATAACCACCATTTACAAGCCAGTCTGTGTTAATTTCGGGAATATTCAACAAAAGTACGATGGACAATGCATACTTCTACTCGGCGATCAGCACACGACAGAGTCGTCTTGTCGTGAGGTGCGCGCCCGCAGACTTTCATCTGCTACATATATCCTCTGCGAGCAGCGCGGAGACAGGCTTACAATATAATCCGCGTCCGCGACTAAATGCTTCTTCGAAATATCGTCATATGGCACAGGGAGCCTGCAGAATAAACCAGAAACTGAAATCAGAGGGCTTTATCACATACCACACTCTTCCAACGACACATTTCATCGTTTGTATACTTCCAAAGATGCGTCCGCTGTACCATCAGCTCTTCGTTGAAGTAGAAAAACAAAAGGAAAGTGAACGCGAGATTTATGTGTGGGATTACTAAAACGTTCATTGCTTGATTCCGCTCCGCATTTGTACACGACGTCCCCCTCTCGCCCCCCCCTCACCGATTTCTCGCGAAATAGCAGTGCATTTCGCGTATAGTTGGTCTAGTGAAACCTACCTGGCTTAAGTTTAGACGAACGTCTTTAGCGTGCCAGAAGCTGCACTGTTTTTTTTTTCATTTCCGTTAGAACTATTATGTTTCTAAATTTCGCGTTGACACAGCATTTATTTTTCTGTGGTTTCATTTCCTTGGTTCTTGCTATATGGCGTGTGTGGGCACATATTTAACGACGCACAGGCTTGGAATATACTTTACATTTTCGCATGGTTTATATTCTTATAAAAGGCATAAGTTATTGTCCGGGATTGGGTAATCACATCCCCGAAACATATTTTTTTGCGGCGTATATATGCGAAACGAAGCCGCATTCGTTGTCCACGCTGCAAAATGAAGCTAACCTCTCATTGTGCCAGTATCAGGTCTAAACGAGGCGTCAGTAGAATTCATTTGTGCCTGATGTTTTGGAGGTGACATGGGTGATATGTTGCTGCCGTCGCCGACGCCCGGAAGAGCGTCCGACGAAGCGCGCAGAACCGCGTCCCCGGGTAGCTCTTGCAGGCGATCGCGTACTCTGCGAAGACGCAGCTGCTTTTTAAGTGACCTAAACGTACTCCTTGCCTATAGTCATCACCATAACAAGTTTTTTTTAGGGCGCGGAAAGGCGAAAAGAAGCGAAATAGAACCAAAACACTGCACGAGCCCCTATCAGTCACGCAGCGCAAATCCCGTCAACGCCGTGGAGAAGCGGCGGCAGGCGGCGCAGCGATCGCGAAGCTCGAGAAATGTATAAGATGCATATTTTTTTTTATTTTGTCTCATCATTTTCGTGCAAATTAACTTTTGGGTAGTGTATTCTTTATTTTTCATAATTCTGTCCGATCGTTGATGCTATAGAAATCTATCTCCATTTACGCTATAAAGACATTAAAGGTGTAACTTCCAGGGCAAATGCATTTTTGTAAACATTCCTGGTGTTACAAGGTCCCCATTTTACATTGTATTGTGAATGTCCTTTTGTGGGCTTCTTTTATTTATTGTTCCGGTTTGGTGGCAGATGTATAAAATGGATATTGTTGTTTTTGTGAGAACAGTTTTGTAAATCCAAGGATCCAATTTTTTTTTATTTTCGGCTTTTCGAAATTGTGCCCACCAATTATCTGAAATTATTCCATTATAACGGTTAGTAGTGTTACTTTCGCAAAATCTGTATTTTTGTCGAAATGAAAGGCGCTGTCATGGTTCAGCATTTCCGCTATTTTTCATTTGTAATTTCACCATTTTTCGTGGAATTTTTTTCTTCTTCGGTTGTGGGGCGTATATTTTTTTTATGTTGTCAGGTCATCTTTTTGAGCATTTTTATTTTTTGCATTTTCCGTTTAATCTGGCTTGCCGATTTATTGTCTCCATTTACGGTATTATATAACAAAATGTGTCACTTCGGCCTGATATGCACTTTCGTAGAAAAGCAGGGCATTGCACGAACCTGACTGCGGAGTTCTCGGCAGAATGCTATGCTATATAAAGCAACCCACTGTAAGGCTTCCGCTTACTTGCCACGCAACGAAGCGTAGCTTGAAGGAGTGAATAAAGAGGCTTCCTGAACAGCGAGCGCGATCTTTGGTGGATCTCCCTGTGGGAGTTTCCCTCAGTTTAATAAAACTCGGGCTTAGAGTTCATTTGGCCCTTTCCCAGCACACGGACGATGTCCTGGGTCAAGATATGCTACCTCAATATAATGTAGCACCTGTATGTCGCGTTTGTTTCCACAGGCTGCGGGTTCCACGGTGCGACAGGAAAGCCCGCTCTCGTGTGCACAAAAGAACCATTTTTCAGTCAGTTCTGCTCGTGGGAGCAGCGACAATTGCGATGGCGGCGGCTGCTCCGCCTTTATGCATCCTACTATCCCCCCACCTCACGGCCCTGCACGCGCTGGCACACACATGCACCAGTAATCATCTGGCCGCAAGTTCTTTTGCTCGAAAAATGGTTTTAAGACTACCAAACTACATCAGACAAGGGGCGTTTTACAAGGGTCAGTGCTTTCTCCGGTTCTGTTTAACATACTGATGAGATCCATTCCTACCAGCAATGAAGTCTGCGGTTACGTTTATGCGGCCGATATATCCTTTTTCGCAACAGCACGGGACATACATGAGCTTTATCAGGCGTCACAAAATTATTTGGATTCTCTCGAAAGGTGGCTGTCAAATCTGAATTTGTCGATGAACGTTGCCAAGTGCGCGGTCCTGGTATTCCCCGTATCAGTGCCTGTTACCCTCTGCATTAGATACCGGGAGGATTTTATTCCGAGGGTGACAACTCTAAAATACTTGGGTAATATTTATGAGAGTAAGCTTGATTGGCGGCATCATATAAAGCACATTATGACGAAGGGGGAACGGGCACTTGGCCTGTTGCGAAGAATTAGCAACCGGAATTTGGGGATGAGAAGAGACATCTTAATATTCATTTACCGCGGGTACGTGCGCCCTATCTTCGAATTTGGCTGTGCTCTCTTTTCAGGATCTCCAATGTACAGACTCAATCCGCTTATACTGCTAGAGTGACGTGCCCTGAGATTGTGTCTCGGCCTTCCGAAATACACAGCTAATAACATCCTGTACTTAGAGTCCCGGCTGCTTGCACTAGAATCTCGGTTTAAGCTTTTAACTGCTCTGACGATGCTTAGGATTTTCGAATCGCCCCTCAGCAGAAATTTGTCGCTGATGGTGGCTGGACCGGCTTTATTTTTTAACTCGTGGTGGCCCCACCAATACCGCCCTCAATGTGTGTACGCCCAGACTGCACTTTCACCTCTTAATATTAACATTCCGTCCGTTATGCAGATGTCCTGGGAAGCTCTCCCTGTACCCCTAACCTTTAACAAAATTTTTCCTAACAATGCGAAAAGGCTACCTACACGTCTACTAACCGGTTTGTTGAACGACTATCTGTCTAGCTTGGATACATACGTGGTTGTAGCGACTGATGCGTCTCAACTTGAGGAGAGAGCGGGTGTGGGGATTTTCCGTCCACAACTCAACTGGTCGTTTTCGATTCGCCTACCGGACTTCACCCCAATATTCTATGCTGAGTATATGGCAATAGTCATAGCATTAAAACAAATTACCTCCCCAGATATTAAATGTCGTAATAGTGTCTGATTCATTAGCTGTTTGCTCCTCTTTGATATCCCCCAAAATTTCTGCTCTTCTTCGCACATTTGGTTATGTAGTTCCTTCCCACTTAAGAGAAATCCGCTTGATATGGGTGCCTGGGCATAAGGGTTTATATCTGAATAAAGAAGCAGACTCTTTAGCGAGGTCAGCACTAGACGGCCCTCCGTTCGACGTCTGTCCATTTCCCTTCATACTGGCCGGAGCACGGATCCGACGGCATCAACATCTGGCGAGGAGGCAGGAGGATGCCATCACCTCCCTCGATGATCACGCCCATTTGGCATATGCGTGGGACTCCCGATGTTGCGAATCTCGCCAATGCGAGGTTACTCTAACTAGCTTAGGTTGTAGAGTTCCGCAGCTCAACTTCTACATGGACCGCACTGGGCTCACCTCCTCTCGTCATTGTGCTCTTTGTGATGAACCAGAAACCCTAGAGCATTTCTTCTTACATTTCCGCGGCTTCTCTTCAATAAGAAGAAAATACCTGTTGGAGCTAATTCATCACCTTGGACTTACCCTTTCAATGCCGGTCTTACTGTCGTTCGGTGCCATTTCGCTTGGGTTTCCCCACAGGAATTTGGTTACGGCCGTCCACACCCACGTCTCAGAGACTAGGCGCCTACCCTGTTAGCCGCTCTTCTTGTACACAGACGAAATAAGAGCCTATTGCAAAATCCCGCATAGTCTTCTCTTGCAAATTCCTGCATAGTGCACACTTTCATTCTACAAATTCCTGTATTTGTTGTGCAATTATTCTGATCAACAATTTTTTTTCTCTCCAAAATTTAGCCTCCTAAATCGGGCACATTAGCCCCAATATATCTACCGATCCTGGCCAATCCCCCAAGTGGGTACGCGCCACAATTAGAAAGGGACAACAACAACAACAACAACAACTACCAACCGCTGCTACTGGCGCGGCTGCCCTGATGCGGCTTCTGCATGCGTGACGGGCGGCCTTCCCGCACCACTTTGGTACTCAATATTTTTTTTCTCTCTTAGTAGGCCACTTGCCCCTTAGCGAAGGAATTATATTCCCGTAACTTCTTCAATGCTTTAATCCTCTGACGTGCGTTTAAAAGCCAACTCAGAAGGCACGTGCGCATTCGTGTTCGCACAGACTCCCGGAGCACAGTTCACGCAGGCTCCGCCGCGGGAAGAAAATAAGCTGCGTGCTTTGTTACGACATGTCCCCCGGCAACTTTTGATTGTCTGCCTCGCGTGTAGAAAGACCATGGGTCGAATCGCGGTGCCGGACAATCTCCCCTTCCCCGCCCCCCAAAAAAACCTCGCAATTCTGAAATTGCCGTTGGGGCTGGAGTGCGGCCTGAGCCAGGCAACCATTTCCGGTAACGCACTCCCTCACCAGAGCAGCATTGGCCACCCTGGTGTAGTAACGGCCACAACCTCCCATGAATCCGCCAATTACCCATGGCCCCCCGGTCTCCCGTGGCTGCGAAGCAACTGACCACGGCGGCGGTCAGACCTGTGAGTCAGCCGAGGGTGTTAAGAATCCCTGGACCCGGACAGGCCGCCATTGGAATCTTAACCTGGCAACGTTTACAACGAGAACCTTATTTAGTGGAGCGAGTCTAGAGGTGTTGTTCGAGGAATTAAAGGGCATCGAATGAGATGTCATAGCGATTAGGAGGTTAGGAGAACAGGTGAAGCCTTTACGGTGCTGAAAATGGACATGTTCGATGTAACCGCGGTCTAGAGGACAGAAGAGAACTGGGCGTAGGATTTCTAGTCATAAAAGCATAGCTGGCAACATAGAAGAACACGATAGCATTAACAAAAGGGCAGCAGGCCTTGTAATTAGGCTCAATAAGAGGTACAAGCTCAAGGTGGTACAGGGCTATGCCCCCATCCAGCCATGACGACCAGGTAGTGCAACGCTTCTATGAAGACGTGGAATCGGCAATGGCTAAAGTAAAAACACAGTATACCATAGTTACGGGAGATTTCAATGCTAAAGTAGGCAAGCATCAGGTTGGACAAGGCAGTTGGGAATTATGGTCTGGGGTGTAGAAATGGCTGGGGGGTTGGGAATCCGATATGATGTTCAGTAGGGTTTTTGTTGGTGGGTAGTGGTGGCGTGAGCGATGGCTAGCGCTTCGGCCGTGCTACAGGTAGGTTCCGATAGGAGGCTGCAGTTGCTATTTTACCAGTTGAGTCGAGGACTACCAGGGTTGTGTGCTTGTGGTCTGTAGATCGAGCAATGTCTGTGTACCCTGTGTGAGTGTCTGAGCTGTGTCGTTTTTCAAGGAGCCTCACCCTTGCCTCTAGGCGTCCCCGGTTGTAGGTAGGATGCATTTGTTTTGGAAAAGGATGGACCTTGAGGCGTTGACGGATGGTGAGAGGAATAAAGACATTAAAATATCCAACAGAGGCCTCAAGAATAGTAAAGCTATACACGGGGGAGCAGGTGAGTCCCCTGTTAAGCTGCTCTTTTGCGAATTCTTCCCTTGGATAGTTATCTTGGGCACGCCTCAAGGCAACAAACGAAGTACGCGCTCTTCATTGCTTTACCATAAATTTCCAAAATTCTTCAGAACAATGCTGCTAATATCTTATTCTTCACCTTAAGTGAACTGTTGGAAGCACAGCGCGCATCAACACCTCCAAAGGTGAAGAATAAGAATATTAGCAGCATTGTTCTGAAGAATTTTGGAAATTTATGGTAAAGCAATGAAGAGCGCGTACTTCGTTAGTGCCTTGAGGCGTGCCCAAGATAACTATCCAAGGGAAGAATTCGCAAAGAGCAGCTTAATGGGGCCCAGGGGACTCACCTGCTCTCCGTGTATAGCTTTACTATTCTTGAGGCCCTGTTGGATATTTTTAATGTCTTCACCACAAAAACTCAATCGCACAATACTTGAAAGTCAATTTAACTAAAGTTTTTATAAGAATGCATCATCAACTTTAGTTTCAATTCAATATGAGCCAAATCCAAGCTAAACACCTAAATATTGCTTGAATTTACGGCATAATTTTATTTACTTGTGGCCCTAAACTTCATCTAGCTGATATGTTATATACACGGACAAAATATCATTGTCAGCCAATTAATTTGATATTTTTCTCACAAACCCTTTACAAAACGTTTTTTAGTGCGCTTTCTAAGTTACCTTGTTCCATTTTGTGTTTTATGCAGAAATGCATTATAGTCGGGGGTTGTCGTGCGTCCCTTGGCCGACGTGCGCAGCGCGTCTGATGATGATTGTCGCATGATGCCCCTAGGGATTGGCCAACCAAACAATCCATCACGAGATAGCTTCGCGTTCAACCACCATCGTCATCTTCCCGTAGGGGAACCGCTGAAGAAGAAGAAGGAGAAGAAGACAAAGCTGCGAAGAGGAGGGCTGCGTGAGTTTTGGCTACCGTTATCTTCCTCGGCCGGCGCATCTTCCCGACCTGCACCCGGTCGAAGAGCGGCTCATCGCGCCTCGGCTCCCCTTCATGAACATCAGGCGGCTGACTCGACGCAACAGGCAGTTTGGAATCAAGGGACAGGCGGTGAACGTGCCCATCGACGTATCGAAGGTTGTGCGGTGCCTTCCTCGCATGGTACCCGAGGACGTTGCGTTCCACGTTCACATCAAGCGGAGGCTGATGAGCCCGGCAACGTACAAGCGCGGGTTGGTGAAGCGTGGCAACATCCTGGCTTGGCTCAAGCACCTGCAACACACACCGCTGTATCGCGGCATCAACGCTCGGGTCGATTGGAGTCGACTCGATCACTTCGATGACGGCGGCGAACGAGAGGAACCGCAGAAAGACGACGTCGATGATGCTGACGGTGAGTTCGAAAAGATTTCCCGACGACTTTTGACGTGAACGATCCTCTGCAGTTGGCGGTTGCGCTCAACGCGGTCTCGACAACGCTTTCTATAACGAAGCGGAAAATGACAGGCGCGGGAAAATAAAAAATATAAATGATTACGCTCACACTCTCGCCTCTCTCTTCGCCATTAATCGCATCATACTCATCGGTGCACCCAATGCATTTCTGCATCCTCACAATCCCCCTCGGGGAGGTGCGGGGAATTTTTTTTCTTAGCCCTTCTGTGCGTATTGTTTTCATTTATCTCCATGTCTGTCTGTCTGTCTGTCTGTCTGTCTGTCTGTCTGTCTGTCTGTCCTGTCGTCTGTCTGTCCGTCCGTCCGTCATTCCTTCCACCGGTCCGTCCGTTAGGCCGTCCATTCATCCCTCCGTCCGTCCATCCATCATCCATCCATCATCCATCCATCCATCCATCCATATCGCATCCATCCATCCATCATCCATCACCGTCCGTCCGGTCCGTCCGTCCGTCCGTCCATCCATCCATCCATCCATCCATCCAATCCATCCATCCATCCATCCATCCATCCATCCATCCATCCATCCATCCATCCACCAATCCATCCATCCATCCATCCATCCATCCACCTGTCCGTCCGTCCGTCCGTCCGTCCGCCCGCCCCCCCTTCTGTCCGTCGTTATGTCTGTGTGCCTTAATGAAAAACACGTTTAAAGACTACTTCTTTATAAATAATCCTATTTTTAAACTGTGCATAACTTTCCTCGGAAAAAATAATACACTTGTATAATCTCTCGACATGGAGACATATGCAGGTAATCGAGGCTGTACAGTGTACGTTCCCGCCACGAAACATCACTTAGATATCAAATTTATTGTTACAAGAATAACGAAAGGTTTAATATGTGCATTCTTGTGCACTGCAAAAAAATCAAATCAATTCTGTAACAGCTGGCTTGACTCTCGGAATCACACAAAAGCGTAGGTGATAGTATTCTCGTAATCCTCCTACTACAAAAACTGAGAACAAAAAATAAAGCACGACTTACCCGAATTCTACGCCTTGTTTTTCATACCTTACCAGTGTAAATAAAACATTATTCCAGAGATTTCACTTAAACCGCACGTATTTTCACATTCGCTTTAACGTTACAAATGAAAACCAGTCACGACGCATAGCGCAATACCATAGTGTTCCGTTCATTCCACAGTGACGCGGATGGTCTCTAGCAATTTTCATTGACGGTAGTTCTGTTTTCAGTTCTATTGTGCGTCGGAAACTCTGATACCAGACCTACTTGTTTTTCTGAGGGTTGTAGTGGTCTTTTTATTCGTCTTTATTTTGTAATGAATAATATAAATATAAATATTATTAAGCTTAGGGACCCGCCGCGGTGGCTCAGTAACTAAGGCGTTGCGCTGCTGAGCACGAGGTCGCGCGTTCGATTCCCGGCCGCGGCGGCCGCGTTTCTGATGGAGGCGGAAGGCAAAAACGCCCGTGTGTACGAGATTTCGGCGCATCTTAAAGATCCCCAGGTGGTCAAAATTAATCCGGAGCCCTCCACTACGGCGCACCTCATCGCCTGCGTTGCGTCGGCGCGTTGAACCCTACAATCAATCAGTCAATTAGGCTTAAGGGAAACAGAGGTATTTTTGAGGGCAAATCGGTATTCGTATCTATTTTGTTGCCAACGAAAGTGTTGTGCAACGTTAACAATGGAAGCAAACTTTCTAAACGAGTCCTTCTAAAGAGTTATTCCAATGTTTGATAGCCGCAGGGTGCAGTCAAAGCAAAACGCTAGTGGCCATCTGTGTGACCGTGGAAATAGAGGGAGCACTATAGTATTCCGCCATGCTTCGCGACTGGCCTCATTTGTAACGTTTCAGCGAATGTGAAAATCAGTGCAAATATTCTATTTAAAGAAATGTAAGGACTCCACACATTACAGGTAAGTGCCAATCATTGTCGCCGAAGCGTACACGAGTACTTGTGGTTCCTCCCGGATAATATTTTGGCTTCGGGCTACAAATTATCATCAATGTAGATGCTGTTGCCGAGTTAAAACCTGCTCCGCGTGCATACGACCGTGAACCGCATCTTGTTTGATCTGGTTCACGTAGCGACATTTGTTCGCGGTCATGGTAATATCAATGTTAAGCCGGTTGTATGTGCTCTATTCGGTTGTGAAGGGGCTAAATTTTCACAATTGCGATCTCAGCTGTAGGGGTCGTCATAGTCCCCAAAGAAGTTTACCCGCAAGGAAAAAGAACAAGTGCTGCCAAAGTAACTTACGGAGTTGTTTCTAAACGTGTTAGGCACCACTCGTGGCTGTCACTTTATGTGAAGATGACACCCGCTTCTCCCAAAATCGAAACAGACTAAATTCTATATCCCACACGGCTGCACGCCATCCATCTCCAATTTACATCATCTATCCCGGCACTCGGACGCGACACCTGCATTGATTCGTATGGTATTCGCATGGCCGTAAAAGCTACGCTATGATACCACTTTCAGTTTAACACATGAGCACTGGAAGAATTAACTTGCCAGAGAGGACCTGAGTAAGCAGCTTTCTTTCGCTGTGAGTGCGTAGATGAAGGGTGGCGCCAATGGAGCCCTAGGTTGATGACCCCTGAGGTATAAATGTAGGCTATATGGTACATAACCTTGGCCAAAAACAGTGCATCAAATAGGAATGGAAAGATGAGTAAGTTGACAAAAACTCGCCCTGCAAAAATGAATTTTACGTCTGCGCACTTGCAATATCAGAAAAAGCGGACGAAACAAAAATAAGAAAAGTCAATCGCCTAATCAATCTCCCGTGAGCATTGGGCACTCTAGGGCTCTACAATGTGAAACAGTACACCTTCATAAGATATCACCTTTTGGCGCCCTGACTGCACATTACCGTCATGCCTTTGCGTGTATTACTGGTTCATAAGGCCACCACAAGCCACATTCGTTTTTTTAGCGCGGTGTTTTGTATCGTCCAAGTCTAGCCACATATCCCCTGCAGGGCGTCCGCCTAATAAGGTGAAATGTGACGTAATAGCAACGCTCTCAATCAAAACCATTGCATTACAGGTACTTCCGGTGCGATGCAAAACTTTTTGAAGCAAAGCGTTCTAGCTCTACCAGCCAACGGTTCTTTCGAGGCGTGCGGGACAACAAACTTCTAACGTGACGGAGGATGCGGCGGCGGTTGGGGAGGGGCGGATGGTTTCACTCATACGTACTGCATGGCACTCTACATAGACACTGTATATGGCACTGCAAATTTACCCAGCGCTACCCGCACGCAAGTGCCTGCTCGCCGGCGGTGGCGGCGTGGTTACTGCTTTGTCGTCTCGTTTAGCGACGGTTTTTCTGGGCCGGTTTTGGCGCAGCTTCGCGTCAATAGCGCGCTGCCTTCACACGGCTTGATTAACTTGTTCGACAGCACCTCCACAGTACTCCGCACCCGGCAGAATTAAGTGGGCGTGGCAAATATACGTTAGTAATTTGTTTGCACTGCGGGAAAACAAAATGTACAAACCACATATAGAGTTCTGGCCGCTAGAGAAATACCACCTTTAGCGCACTCCTTGCCACGAATGGGACTCCGTTTGATAAACTGGTGAATACCGATTCGTTTGTGCTTTAAGAAGTATTACAAAAGGCGAAAGTGGCGTAAAGTGCGTAATCTGCGTACGGTGTATCAGTTGCGTAAGACTGCCCTCAAGATGGGTCGGCGACGACAAGCGACCGCCCACCCACAGAGTTGTATTCGATCGCTCGGACACAACAAATCGGAGCGCCCGAGCGGCGGGAGCGAGAGCGGCCGCCGGCCGGCCTGTGCAGCACGCTACTGCCGCGGAGAGCGGGCGCGCATGGGGGTTTTACGGCCAGTTAGAGCGGTGAAATCCAGCGGCTCGGGGTACATCAGCTCACAATTGAAGCTGCGATAGAACTACTATAGGTCCTTTTAATTTCGGCGGACCGAATTTTTCGCGGATCGGGCTACAAAGCCTAGGCTATTTGCGGACGCTTACCTTCACGAGTGAGACCGAAGGATGAAACCGCAGCAACGAGAGTAGCCGTTTCGCTACCACCGCTGGTACGATTATTTGGCGCATTGTTGAGACAGTGAGATACGTTCCAGGAGAGCCGGGCGGTGCCACACGCAGTGTTTGTGCTAATTGTGAAAACTACGTGGTTATCCCCGAACGTCATGTATTGAAGGTGGTCTGCATGTACCCGTCCTGGCTGACTCGAGAAAAAAGAAAAAAAAAGCTGTAGTGAAATGCTTTACCAAAAAACCCGTTCCTATATGCTTCTGGCCGAGCCCTCCTACTTCCCCTAGCGAGGGGGGATGTTGAAGCAAGGCATATGGTCATTAAAATAAATAAGCCTTAAGAGCTGACCTTTCTAATTTCAAACAGCCGCAGGTAAAATGATTGGCCATAACACAGATGTTATCCCTTGTTGCTTTCCCTGCGTGCGTCTCGCGATTCACTCCGGGTATGCGGGCGATCAAAAAAAGAAAAAAAGAAACCCCTGTGTAATGAAGAATGCAAGCGCAGTTACTGTTTGGCAGCCTGATTCTAGTGAAAAAGTTTCCCGCACTCTTCAAGTTAGCAAATTTTTCAAATCGTGGAATTCACAAAAACTACAGGCGCGCAAAATAGAAGCTAGGACCACAGTTTCTGTCTGTTGATTGAAAGTGCCAAAAACATCATGTGCGGGCGTACGTTCCTATTACTTTTAATCGGCATTTACATTTAACAGATATTCCCAACTGAGGAGGCAGCGTCCGACGTGCGATGGCGCCTAATTAATGAACGATGCGAATGGGTCAGATTCCGTTCAAGCTTCAAAGCGTATACAGTAATCCCTCGTTATAACGAATTCAGCAGGACAGCGGAAAATTTTGTTATAAGCGGTATTTCGATATAAGCAACCCCTCGAGAACAGCTTAAGCAATTGAGCTTATTGCACAACAACTGCAAGGAACCAAAACACAATGTATACAGAAAAGAACAACTTTATTCGGGTGTAAAAAGGGAAGTGAGTTTTGGCTGTTTCAAGTTTTTGTCGGGCACGAGCAACCCCATCTCCGATTTGACCAGCAACGCACGAGGCAGTGGTCGTCGCACATAAAAGTGGCAGTGGCTGTCGCCAATATAGGGAGGCGGGCGAGCGCCACGGAATCATACGCGAATTTCGCGCTGGAAACCCCCGCAAATGCCGTGGCGAGAGTCTAGGGTTGTGCTTGTTGCGCTCAAAAAACGATTACCCGCTCAATCTGGGTACACAGCGCAATCATGAAAAATGACTTGTTTTCGCACTAGAGGTTTAGCATGATCACTGGGCAAATTTTCCACGAGGTGTGCAGCCGTGAAGTTTGCAAAACAAGGGCCTTTCAGCGTTCCCTCGTCAACGACACTGCTAATTCTACTGTTCGAGTGTCGGTGTTCGCACACCGTCACGCCCACACCATTGACCAATGTCTAGGAACAAAATTTAAGCGCCATACCACGCAGTAGGACCGTTTGTCTAAAGTCGGTTGACGGAAATCGAGCATGAACTGACTCCAGAAAATCGCCCGGGGAAAGACCAGTTAACGTTGACCGGCCATGTTGACCGCCTGACTTGCCGATGGGTCGCCGCAATGGGCGAAGACGTCGGCTTGAACAGCCAAGTCTGCGATGCTCTGCTAAAACCGACCTTCCAGAAGTGCGCTACTTCAATACTTCCTTGCGAAAGCATAAGGACGTTGTGCGTGAAGTCATCAGGACCCTGTGCATACCAAAGCTTTGCCCGTTAGCGCACCACTTCGTTTTTCATGGCCGGTTTTCTCCCTGAGGCGGCGGCGCCGCGCTGGGCCTAACGTTTGGCCTAGTACAAGTACGCACTCAGCGGCGATGGCGAGCTCGGCCATGGCCTCGACTGAACCTCTCAGCAAGCAGCACGACGATACCCAAGATGAAGACAACATGCAATGCGGTTCAAATGAAGAGGAGCCGATCGAAAGCAATCCAGACGAAGGCTGGATATTGAATGTAAGTAGGGCCAAAGACGGAAAGCCAAGGTGAGCGACACTAAGAACCAGAACCTTACCCCTGCGCGGCCGATACTTCGACCGAGCATTCATAACGCGAAGCCTAAGCCCCCGCCGCTGCCGAAAGACGACTACAAGCTTGTCATCAGGCCGAAAGAAGGCCTAGCCCTCGCCAAGCTTAGCCCTGCCCAGCTCTCCGAAGCGCTTCTGCAAGAAGCAAAACTTACGTGGCGCGAAGCCGACTTGCGCATTCGTGTGGATGAGACCCAGAATATCTTGACTGTGAGCACGCCTCATCAGCAAGCTGCCAGGACTCTCAATCAAATCCGACAATTGAACATTGGTGGCCGAATCTACCCTATTAATCTCTACGGGCTCGCTCCCTCCGAGTCGGCAAAGGGTGTCATCCATGACGTTCCAAACCACTATACTATGGAGCAAATTCTAGACGACCTGTACTTGCCGGGTTATGAGTTTCTCTCGTGTCGACGCCTCGGCACTACCAGGAACGGTTGTGATCACATTCCTTGGGCATAAAGTGCCGTTCTACGTGTATTACAAAGGGGTTGAAGTCAGGTGTTACCTCTATAAGAAAACTGTGCCGTACTGCAGCAGCTGCAACACCACGGGTCACCGCTCTGATGTATGCCCAAACCCGAACGTGCGAACCTGCGAGCTCTGTGGACTGCGGAATCCTGAGTCGGGACACGACTGCAAGCCCTACTGTGCCCTGTGTAAGGGAAACCATCTGACGGCCAGCAAGGGATGTCCCAAGCGATTCTGCGAGCCCTACATCTTGCGGCGTAAGGCTCTGGATCGGGAGCGTGGAATCGAGCGGAAAGCTCCGGCGGCCCAGTCGAGATCTTCACGAAGCACGTCTCGGCGACGGTCCAGCAAGCTCAAGGTCGACGGCTCCTATCCCGACAACTACCACATCGAGGAGCTCCCAGTCTAACATCCAGATCCAGATCTCGGAGAAGGAAGAGCAGCTCCCATCCACAACCAGAGAATGAAAAGGTGAGCTGGGCTGAAGTTCTTTCTCTCACTGCTCACGCCCCCAACTCCGCGTGTACGAAATGTAACCAGATAAAAGCTGAAAATGATAGGATTAAAGCTGAGTGCTCTAAGCTGGAAGCCGAACTTCAGAACTTAAAAAAAGAATTTGTGTCCTTAAAGACTTCAGTAACCCAGTCTGCAGAAACTCAAAACCACTTGGGTGCGCCTGAGAAACGCCGCAAAGTGGACGAGAACAAAGGACACGTTCAAAACTCACAGAAATTCAGCAGCTAAAATCAGACATGAGAGAAGAAATTAAGCAATCCTCAGAGGCAATCACCAAAATGGTTGGCGAAATGATAAAAGAACAAGTAGCTAACCTCACAGCGGAGGTTTCGGCGCAGATAAGAGCACTGACACAACAGGTGGCCGCCCTAGCGGCTACCGCAGCCCAGCTTCAACAGTCAAACGCCGCTATAACCAGTCGCGTAGAAGCCTTAGAAAGCCCAGGTGTGCAGTCTTTGACCAGACATTCGCGTCGAGATAAACCGTACGCGCGACCATCACTGCAAGAAACTCAGGACAACTCCGACATCGCCAACCATGGCAAATGAACGCAAGAAGAGGGAGGAGCTAATACTATGGCAGTGGAACTGCAGGAGCATAAAACCCAAAATCGCTTCTCTAATGCAGTACATGGGGTCCGGCTGCGGAATGCCTGATGTCATTGCACTTCAAGAGACAAACGCGCCAGCAAAGCTACCGGGCTATGTTACACACGGGGACACCGAAAGACATAATTCAAGCACCCTCATACGGAAAAGCATAACTGCGATTCAACACTCCCGTAATTCAGCAAGAGCAAGTAGGAATCTTGTCAGAACTGATACCGAGAAACGCGGGGAAGGCCAACAGTCTTTTCATACTAAACATGTACTGCAGACCAAAGCACAGGACGTCTGAAATCCATTCTATTATTAAACAGGCGGTCACCAAATCGGCAGGTAACCCGCTCATTGTGGTCGGGGACTTTAATGCCGCACACCCCCTGTGGGGTTATGGCTACACGAATGGCAGGGGTACAGAACTCCATCTCGCCATCGAGGAGGCGGATCTCACGCTAGTGACCTGACCCGTCGGTACCTACGAGAACGGGCAACAGCGTGACCAGAGATACGTGCCCCGACCTCACGCTCATTCGAAACATTAACCAAGTTCGATGGTGTAACACTGGAGAGAACCTGGGCAGTGACCACGACATAATCTCCACCGTAATCCTTGCGGACAATTACAGTGCTTATGTCGGGGAAGCGAAACTCACAGACTGGAGCAAATTTCGAGAGCGTCGAGAGACTCAGTCTCCGAAAGAAATTGAAAGTATAGAGGAATGGGCCAGCGAAGTCAGGGCGGACATTAAAGCCACGACGAAGAAGGTTCACCTCACGACGCAAATACCGCACGTCGACCCCAGGCTACTCCACATGTGGGAGGCCCGGAGGAGTCTCATTCGTCGTTGGAAGCGACAGCGACATAACCGGAAATTAAAGAGACGCATTGCCTTGCTTACTGAAGAAGCGGCCCGGTACGCAGTGCAGCTCAGTCGAGAAAATTGGCTCTCACTCTGTGACGAGTTAAGGGGGACCCTCAGTACCTCCAAGACATGGAGGTTGTTGAGGTACCTTATAGACCCGACAAAAAGCAAGGGTGAGTCCGCCAGAGTAATGGCCACTGTTATGCACTCGTTCCCCGGTACGCAGGACGACCTCCTTCAAGAACTGCAAACAAGATATATACCAAAATCTTCCACTCCACCCTTCCCGAACTACACAGGACAGCCCAACCCCAATTTGGACAACGACATTCAAATCTTCGAGGTCAAGGCAGCACTTGCAAAAATTCGCAGGAACACCACTCCCGGACCAGATCAAATAACAAACAAGGCATTGGCGAATCTTGATACGTCCTCGGTGATTGCGCTAACCGCATTTATGAATACTTGTTGGCGGAACGGTACGCTCCCCGCGGTGTGGAAGACGGCCGAGGTCCATTTAATTCCGAAAACGGGGAAAAAAAAAAACCAGATATCGAAAACCTCCGCCCGATCTCCCTCACCTCTTGTGTGCGGAAGCTACTCGAGCATATCCTCGAAAGACTTCAATCCTACCTGGAAGAAACAAACAAGATGCCATCAACCATGTTTGGTTTCCGCCGTCACCTTTCAACCCAGGACATTCTCCTGCAGATAAAAGAAGATGTAATGGGCCAAGCCAACCGCCACACTCCGAAAGCCATCCTGGCCTTGGACCTGAAAGGGGCTTTCGATAACGTCACTCACCAAGCGATTCTGACCAACCTGAACAGCCTTGACTGCGGAACACGGACTTACAATTACGTCCGAGATTTTTTATCAAATAGAAAAGCCATCCTCAGGCTTGGTGACTTGTCCTCCGGTCCCATTGACGTGGGTGGCAGAGGCACACCACAAGGAGCGGTTTTATCTCCCCTACTTTTTAACATAGCCCTTATAGGCCTACCTACCATCCTGGGGGCCATCCCGGATCTGCACCACGGCTTATATGCCGATGATATTACAGTGTGGACAGGCAAGGGTTCGGTAGGCGAGATGCAGGACCGTCTCCAGCTGGCCGCTGATGCTGTGAGTGACTACGCAAGGAGGTGCGGGCTTTCCTGCTCACCACACAAGTCCGAACTTCTTATGGTCGGAAAGAGAAGAAGGAAAAAAAGTCCAAGATCCGGGCATCCAGATCACCCTGGACGGCCATACCATCCTACCGTCACCTCACATCAAAGTCCTCGGTATGACTTTTCAAGAGGACTGTTCAAACACCATTCTTCTTAACCGGCTCAGTCACACAACGGGACAAATTACCCACATGCTCCGAAGAATAACCACCAAAGCGAGGGGAATGAAGGAGGCGGACACCCTTCGTCTGGTAGAGGCCTTCGTCATCTCACGCATTACCTACGCCATTCCCTATGCTATATTAAGCAAGGGCGACTTGGCCAAGATTGACACCATGATCCGGAAAGCCTATAAGCATGCTCTGAGGCTCCCTATTAGTACCTCGACCGACAGGCTTCTGAAATTGGGCCTACATAACACGGCCGCCGAACTACTCGAGGCCCACCTCGCCAGCCAGCGTCTGCGACTAAGCACGACGCCATGTGGAGGAGTCTCCTCACCAGACTGGGAATGGCGTCCCCCGAAGAAAGATCCCAGCAAGTACGCGACGTACCTCCAAAAAATAAGAATAAACATTGACGTTGCACCTATACCCCGCAAAATGGACCCTACTCACCACGACGGGAGAAGAGAATCAAGAGCGCGCACTTCGACAAACGCCACAGGGACCGAGACCGCACGGTGTACACCGACGCCGCCGACTACGCCAGAAGGTGAGCCATTGACCGCCGTGGTTACTTCAACAGAGAACCACCTCACCAGCATCACCTTGCCCTTCACAACCACTACCCAGGCAGAGGAAGCGGCCATTGCTCTGGCCATCTCCAGACAAATGCGGATACCGTTATTACGGACTCGCAACAGGCTTGCCGAAACTTCCTTCGTGGTAGAATATCCAAAACGGCTCTGAACATCCTGCTGCAAAAGCCACCCGAAAGAAAAGTAAAGATTATTTGGACGCCAGCCCACTCAACCCTCCAGGGCAACACGACCGCCCATGACATCGCCCGAGATCTATCCCGCCAGGCGACCCGAGGGTGTAGGTTAGAGACTCGCGTGTCCTTTGGTTACGTATCAGGACATAACGGGGTACCTATAAGTGCCAAAGAATGATCTATCCCCCGGTCATGCATCCCTAACCAAAGAGCAGGAGCACTGCCTCCGGCTCCTCCAAACAAATACGTTTCCTCATCCGTCAAGACTTCACTTGCTCCATCCCACTCAGTACTTCCAGCTGTGCAAATTTTGCGCTTCCCCGGGCACCCTGTACCATATTGGTATGGGAGTGTTCGGCAAACCCCAAAATTCCAAGAATCGCGCACCCTTCCCGTGAGCAGTGGGAGAAGGAGCTGTCCAGCTCCGGTCTCGAATTCCCAGCTTAGGCTGGTGGAAAGGGCCGTAGCGGCAGGGGTCTCCAATGGAGTCCTGGAATGAGGGCCCCACACCACATTGCGATGCTCCCAATAAAGTTTATCCTCCTCCTCCGCTCGACACTTCGCTCTAAGCGGGTCAGGCTCTTCGAGCGCTTCAAGTAGTGCGGCCTAAAAAGCATGCATTTGGGTTGGGACCAGAAGAAATTTCGAATAAAGCGATATTTCGCATAAAGCGATCTCATTATAACGAGGGAATACTGTATTTGACTCCCAAGCAAAGAGGAGTGAGGATGGTTCCAAAAAGCCTAAAAAAATTACAAGGCGCCCACACACAACACAAATATTTTCACGCGCTATATATCCACGAGGTCGCGGGTTCGTTCCGGCCGTGGCGGCCGCTTTTCTGATGGAGGCGACAAGCAAAAACGCCCGTGTGTACGTGATTTCGGCGTATATTAAAGATCCCCAGGTGGTAAAAACTAATCCGCAGCCCTCCACTACGGCGCACCTCATCGCCTGCATTGCGTCGGCGCGTTAAGAGGGTTCAGCAGTGCCGGCTTCCCGTAGCCAATACATGAACACTTTCAGAAGCCATAGCGCGCCTAATATTTGGCCTAACCCTATGGGGTTAGTATCAACTTTTTCCGCTTTCAAAAGCGGGGGGGAATGTTGCGGACAGATTTTTAAACTGGGATCTTGTTTTTTTACAAACGAGTAAGAATTATGAGCAAAAACACGGGTTTTCGGGGTGCCTGTGTTTCTGCACGCCGCATTGAAATATTCACGAAGCTGTTTGCACGTAATGTATAGTAACATCCCCTCGCGAGGGGCACGATCAAATGCAGAGCATTTCCGCGGGGGGCGTGCCTGCAAGTCTTGTGGATTACGTATTGGTTGTTGTTGTTGTAATTGTTGTCTTCCAGCGTAGACATTGTCGATGAAGTCGATGGTGAAACGTGAAACGTGCCGTGAACCCCCTGCCGCGGCCTATTACGCAACGTGGAGAGGCTACGACGCAACGTGGCGCGGCTATGACGCAACACAATCCACTTTAATCCAACCCAATCCAAATCTAATCCAAGCCAAGCCAAGCCAAGCCAATCCAATCCAATCCAATCCAATCCAATCGAATCCAATCCAATGCCCTTCGGGAGAGAGTGTTATAGCGCCGAAATCGCGCCACCACATGAACGCGAACCGAACGCGGCGAGAGAGGGTGTTGCGAGCGGAGAGAAGGCGAGGAGGACGCGGGGGAGAGGGCGCACCTGTGGCCGACGGTTAATGAGTCAAGGATATAAGGTGCGTGCGTACCTTCCATTCTGTGTCGGCTCCGTGGAGCAGTCGGTAAAGTGCCGTGTACCTTGCGTTCCGCCCGCAGAGTCGTGGGATCGAAACCTGGCGCCGGAAGGTATTATTTCTTTATATAGTGTAGGGTGCGGACTACGGACGCCAACGCGGGTGACATCGTGAGTTACTAAAATGCTCTGCATTTAAAAAATCTCCAAATATCGAAATTCCGTTGGCTACATTCCCTCCCTTTGGCTCTTCTGATTGCCTACATGCCGGTAGAATTCTTCTGAGGAGAATAGTTTTAGCGCTATGCTTTCTGGAAATTCCGCAGCTCGAGAACGCTCGCAATCAAATTTCCCACTCTTGTTGGTTGCTCCTTCTTTCGTAATCAGGAGGAAACATTATTAGGTTCTACCACTCACCGCGTACACGCTGCGGTCTTGCTATGTCACTGCGCGGATAGCCGGACTTTTGGGCTTATGCGGCATGCGCGCGGAAGAGCGAAGAAAAGCCGAGACATTCATAGAAAAAAGGTGCTGCCACAAGTTGTGAGCCTTATAGCATAGTCAACCCAAATCCTCAACAAGCTGATTTCTGAAACTGCTGAAAATATGCTCGGTCTCATCAACCAAATCGCGTCGTGGCTGTCAGCGTTAGAAAACCGGTCACATCAAGAAATTTTACTCCCGTCGCTAGAATCACGGATTACCGAGTTGGAGACCTCAATTGAAAAAGCCCCCCAAAACCCACGCCAAGATGGCTCCGAGCAGTCTTAGATGATGCAGTATGCTAGCGAGTCTCCACCGCGATCGTAATCCACTCTTGATGAATGGCGGTAAAATTAAATGAAAAAAATCCATCAAAGAAACTGCCGGTCAATCCGAAGTAAAAAAGCTTAATTAAAATACTACATGCAGGCATCCCCTCCGGAAGTTTTCGCTCTTCGGGAAACGAATACGCCACAACCTACCTTGCGTGGCCGTAAAACATACTCGAGTGACCGCAATCACAGAACGGCAGTGTTAGTTCACTAAGACTTGGCGGCCCAAGAGCATTTCATTGTCTCATCCATCGCCCATACCTTCATAGAAATCATTCCGGAAGGGCCTGCACAGCTGTGTCTATTCATCCTTAACATGTACAGCCACCGAACCAGCCCCTTACGGAGATCAACCCACGTTTGGACGAGGCAATCAAGACGGGAGGCCCAAGTCCCTTAGTGTTCCATGGGGATTTCAATGCACCTCATCACTGGTGGGGCTACCCACAGGCAACTAAGGAGGTAACGGCGTTGCTGGAAGCCACACAAGATTTTCAACTTGTGCTTTGCAACCACCTACCTATCCTACGAGACTGGGAACAACTTTCTCAAGGGACACCATTCCAGATCTTACATTTGTACGACATGTCACCCAATTTGATTGGCAACGGATACCGGACAATGTTGGGAGCGACCACTATACCGTCCCCCTGACACTGGCTCACGGCATCCTACGCCGCGGCCTAGGATAAGCCAAGCTCCCAGACTGGCCCGCTAGTCGGCAGGATGCGACCGAATTACCACCAGTGAAAGGAAATCTTGAACTGTGGCCAGCAAAAATAGAGGAACTGGTACAACGCCACACCAAAACTATAGCTTTGACTATTCAAACACCGGTTATTCACACTCATCTCGACAGTCTGTGGTCAGCGCAAAGAGGACTAATCAAACGCTGGAAAAGCAGAAAAACCTACCGCAAACTAAAAATAAAAATACCTCAAATTACTAAAGAGGCAGCACAGTATGCCGTAACACTGCAAAAGCAAAATTGGAAAACATTTTGTAGGGAATTAAGCGCAATGTTGAGCACTAAAAGAACGTGGAAAATACTACGGCATCTACTGGGTTCAAAACCATCCAAGAACACGACGCAACAGCAGATCCAACGCCTGGTGCATAACCACCCAACCCCACCTGAACAATTACTGCAAACTATACAAAATAAACTATTCGGCACAGAACAGTGGCAATAAAATCACCCTCGGTACCAAGGCGAGCCGAGCGCAAGCATAGACACCCCTTCTAAAATAAAAGAACTAGGAGGGGCACTTGCGCGTCTGACCCGTAACACCACGCCAGGTAAGACCATAATTACAAATAAAGTACTACAAAACCTGAACAAGAATACGCAGGAGTCCCTCCTTGCACTTTTCAACAAACATTGACTAGCCGGCACCCTACCACCACAGGGTAAGCACGCCCACATAACGCTAATTCCTAAACCTCACAAACGAATCAACATTGAAAACCTTCGACGTATCTCGCTTACATCATGCCTTGGAAAGCTCTTCGAACACCTGGTGAACCGTAGACTGGCAGAACATCTCCAAGATAATAACCTCTACCCTCACACAATGTTCGGATTCCACTACCATCTATCTAACCAGGACGTATTGCTACAGCTTAATAAACAGTTTATAGACAACCTATGCAAAACCGTTTCCAATACCATCCTGGGTTTAGATGTTCAAGGCGCCTTTGACAACGTCACCGACGAAGCGATCCTCCAAGGACTCCGAGACAGCAGCTGCGAAGAAGCGTCGTTCAACTTTTTAGGAGCGTTCCTGTCGGGCCGTAGCGCTAAATTTCGACTGGGTCCAATACAAACTGACACATTTTCAACACCGTCAAAAGGCACGCCTCAAGGCTCTGTTATTTCTCCCTTACTATTTAATATTTCCCCGACTTTCAGAGATCCGTGATCTGCATCACGCCTTTTATGCTGACGATTTTACAATCTGGACGAACACGGGATTAGCTGGAGAATAGCAGGACAGACCTCAATAGACCATAGGCTGCGTGACGGAGTAATTGGAAAGACGGGGCCTTGCGTGCGCCCCTACCAAGTCAGCTTTACGGTCCTTCGGGGAGGCCCACGAGATAAACCACCCAACGAAACTCCCGACCCAACCCAACCATCAGCATAGCATCGACCCCCGTACCTCAAGTCACATGACTTCGCATTTTGGAAGTACAATTTCATGTAGACGGCTCAGGTGCCGACTTGCTACCACAACTAAACACCATGGTCAAGCAGTTGATGCATTTGATCCGACGGATCTGCACCCAGCAGAGCGGCCTTAAATAACAGGACACCTGCTGCATCGTTCAAGTACTGCTGACAAGACGCATTGCCTATAGCACACCATATATCCGAATGCGCCCCAAGGAACACTCTAAAACTAGATGCCCTAATTCGAAAATCGTATAAGCTGGCCCTGGGACTTCCCGCGTTTACATCTACAGACAACCTTTTCAAGCTTGGACCCTATAACACCTTGAGAGAAATTCTGGAAGCGCAACGAGCAAGCCAACTAAATCGACTAGCTCTAACTCCAACGGGCTGCGTGGTCAAACTGGGCTACCCCTTCCCTGCACCATCTAACGCGCCTACCCGCACCCCATCAAACATACGAACCAACTACAACAAAGTAGCCCCCATTCCAAGACACATTCGCCCGGAATACAACAATGGAAGAAGACAGGCAAGAACAAGATGCTTAAGCAATACATTCACCGACAACCCGGACGTCTATTATACAGACGTCACAAGAAATACCGACCGCCAGGCCCACGTTGCAGTGGTCGTGGGTTCCGAAGGACAGTAATCTCAGCTGGAACAGTCCGAACAACCGTCACCGATGTCGCAGAAGAGGAAGCCATCTCCCTAGCGGCCACTTCCAGCAAAAAGCAAATTATTACAGTCATCACTGACTCTAAAAAGCGTGCCGGCATTACCTATCAGGACGAATATCTCCGCATGCGCTCACACTTCTACAACACGCCAAGCTCTTCGCCCATCCACATTGTTTGGACGCCTGGTCATGCCTCCCTCCCCAGGAAAGAAGCGGCTCACGCAGCTGCCCGCGACCTTTTACACCGGGAATTCTCAAGGGAGGCTGACGGCATACCTCCAATCGCCTCAGCCAGCCACTCAGTTCCAAAAACATACCCGGAAATCTTATGCCATTATCGCCAGGAACGCCTCCTTCTCCCTCCTCCTTACTCATCACTGAATACTCAAGTCTCTCGAATCTGGCGCCGAATCCAAACACAGACTTACTACAACATGACAATTTTACATCACAGTTCACCAACTGTTTTTCCCTAAAACTGCACGACATGCGATACACCAAACACCACCTACCACCTGGTATGGTAGTTCGTCAAACATTCCAACCCAATTACATCCCCTACATTGGAGCAGTGGGACACAGGCCGACCAACGTCCAGCTCGAAGATCAGGAGTACCTGATCTCCCGGGCGAGGGCTGCTGGGGGGCCTGAAGGCGGCCTGGACTGAGGCCACCACCAACTCTCCTTTCCCCCTCTCCGTTCCCTTAGAAAAATGAGTGCGATTCCTCCTCCTTTACATGCTTATCTAAGTCATCATTTAAAAAAAATGCCGCAAAATAAAAAAAGAGGCATTGTAGAACTAGGACTTAAACTTAGGATGCTAGAATTCTAAGCCGTGCCGCTGCCCAGAATAAATCTCGTTTTACTACTGGGTAAAGAGGATTCTGACAGGGAGCAATGGAAACCATTACAGGAAGCGGCAGGCTTCCGCGGACTCGGTAATGAAATTCCGGGCCATGATAAAACCAACGAGAACTCACTTGTTTTGGGCTTGGAGGTTACAACACCCTCCCACATTTTCCGCAATACCCATGACAGGGATTGGCTAGTTTGCTATGGACTGGTATTTCGGCTATTGGCCAGGAATTGATACCTCGCCTTCGAACAAACTGTAAATTACAAGTGCTTCATTATAATCTTCCATTCATTTTAAATATATTTACGGGTGCGCTGATAGTTTCACAGTCAGGAGTCTGCGCGACTGGATTGTTAACTTGTAGGATTTCATTCGTTGAAGCGTGCGCTATCCAGTTTGTAGAAATGTATCGTGTGCATGTTTACTCTTGTAAAATTCGTATTACTTTCAACAGTTTTTGTAATATTACAAAGTAAGTGTTTGGTTCAACTACAGTGGCAGTATTAATTGCTGTTTGCCATGATGTGTCATTGTCTATCGTCACCTAGATGCCGTGTAATGGCATCTAGGGCCCCGTCAAGATGCATAGCGCATGTTTTAGCCCCGGAAGCTTTTCCATTTTCTTTCTGGAATAAATATGTCTTCATTGATTATTTGAAAAAAAAATGTCGCTCGTATAGGTGCTACTGGCGAAACCAATGAATATTACTGCCGCATTTTTTTTCGCATCAGAGAGTCAGCAAGCAGCCCACAGTGGCGCCAGCCGTTAGGCGCAGTGAATGGTCGAACACGTTCCAGCGCTCTTCTGCAAAAAATTAATTACCATTAGCCATTGCTAACGAACTCCTATGAGCAGTTAGCAACTAAGAGAGATCAGCGTGCACTAATGATGAGTAAAGGTTAGTGAGCACGAGATTCCGTTCCCAAATGGGTTCAGAGAAATTGGTGATAAAAAGTTTAGTTTCCCTAAGCAGGATATAAAAACCAGCCTTTGAAGCCGATTAGGTGATGTTTACTTGTGGTTTGTATATTTTTAGCGGGACGTTTAGGCGAACGTCACCGTCTCCGATCACATGCGAATCAGACGGGCCAAGCTAGCTGTAGGGTTAACTTTTGCAGTGCCCACGAAGACATATTTCACTCCTTTCATTATTCTTTGAAAACAAAAAAAAATTATCATAACAGTCCACACATGTGCGTGTCTACGTCAGAAACCCCTCGCACCATGAGAGAGAGAGAGAGAGAAAGAACTTTATTCGCCCAGAAGTAGAGAGCTTGGACTCTCTTTGCCGCGTTAGTCAGCCAGAAGATCTTGGTCCCTGGCGATAAACCACAAAAAAGCACTTCGTCCGGGAGCATCGGTGAGCAATGAATTGGCCATGGTGGAAATGCTTTGCCGTAGTTTAAAACGTTTATGAACTGTTCATATAGCTCTTCTTTTAAAATAAGCAAATGAAGGCCTTCCTTTAAAAAAAATTGGTTAAAACACGAATCTTTCCTCCTTGCCTACTGAATCGAACTACAATTATCTTCTCTCCAACATTCAAGCTGCTTCGACCGTCTCAGTAAGAAGAATCGCATAGGCGTAGGCTTCATTCTGTGATGGACCGATGTTTTATTTCGACCACCTAAACGGTTTCTTTCTTGACAGACTTGATGTGCCTTCGCTTACATGATAATCATTTTTTGAGCGCCATTGTGTAAAGTTGGCTTTCCTGCAGTGGTTCTTGCGCCTAATGGAAGGTTATCACTGAGGCATATAAATGTTCCCTTTAATTATAAAACACGCAGATGTGTCTCCCTGGGATATTGTGAAAATAAAAAAAAAATATTCTTCAATAAAAGGCTTGGCCCGCCAGAATAGCGGACTGCCACAGAAAATATATTTTACTTAAATCTCCACGTACAAAAAATGTCGACGAAAGACGTCTTTCGTCGACCTTTGCAAAGTAAATGCCTCTTTTCGCTTTCCCGCTCACCTCTGAGGCTGTTTCTCTCCCGTTGCGCTCCTCCCGGGTTAAACGCGCTAGAGGTTTGCTCAACCCCATTCAAATTTACCCCGTTCCACTGCTCCAGGCCGGGTGCCTCGATACCAGCGCTTTCGTACGGCGCATTAGAGAGAGAGAGAGAGAGAGAGAGAGAGAGAGAGAGAGAGAGAGAGAGAGAGAGAGAGAGAGAGAGAGAGAGAGAGAGAGAGTAAATTTAATAAAGGAAAAGATCCAAGCGGTCGGTTTCCTCAGTCCAGTGCCCCGTTGCAGCATCCAGGTGTCTCAGTCCGGTGGATCAGCCAAAGCTCATCTTCGACGAACGAGCTGGGCAGTTCTCCCTCCCTCCGCTCAACTGAGTGGTTAGAAATCACGGAAAGTGAGGGACTGAGCTGGAACTTCCGCACCATGTCATACAGAGTGCTGGACGCTTTGAAGAATCGACACCGCGAGTCATATTGTATAGGCCAGATGAAGTGCAGCTTGCTCAGATGGGGAAAGGGGTTTGTTTGCAGGAGTCGTCATCAGCGTTCCTCTTTAATGCTGAGAGAAGGGCGTGCAGGGTGGAGCGTAAGCCGGGATAGCCTTTAGTATTGCGTCGCCTCCTAAAATGCAGTCAAGGGGATCGTTGTCTTTAGCCGACTCTCTCGCGACGCTCGGCTAGTTAGACCTCGAGCAGTCTTGTGGGCAAATACATTACAACGAAGGGAAGAGTGAGCCGGCGTCCAGACAACCGCTACCCTATTCTTTGGAGGGTTCTGGCTCAAGATCTTCATCGGGGTGTGTCAGATGCGGCCTTGGAGGTAGCTCCTACACGCTGACTAATAATCCGTGATGATTACTACCGCAGGTATGTGCGTTATCGCCAGTGCTATAGCTACCTCTACGGCCTGTAGCGTCGTGCGTTTTGTGAGAGTGAGGCTTGTGACGTGGCTGTCTGCCTTCGTTACGGTCGCCAGCATTGCTTCGCGTCTTGCGTTATCTGCGGCGTCCGTGTAGTAAACTTTTTTCGTTGGAGCAATATTGTAGCGTAAGTTAAACTGCCCGAGTTTGAGCAGTTTCTCGTGGACCTTGAAGGGCCGTGCTGCGCAAACGTGAGGAGCATTGGATTGGATTTGATTTGGATTAGATTGGAATAAATAGGATTGTATTGGATTTCTATCCAATTGGAGTACGGGTGTGTAGAGATTTGGGTCTCCACATTCGCCGGTCAGCGCATTCCAGAGGAGTGACGCACTGGCCCCGGCGCGTGCCCAGCTGTGCGCTTGCGTTGCACAGCCAAGTCTGACGGTGCGCCGGAGCCGTTTCAAAGCCGGTTCACATGGCTCCCGGAGAGCCATGGTGCGCATGCGCGAGGAGCAGTGACTGGACTGGAAAGGGCTGGACTTGACCGAACTGGATTGGATTGGAGTGGAGTGGACTAGACTTGACTTGACAGACTGGACTGGACTAGATCGGATTGGATTGGATTCGTAATCGTTTTAGCAGCAGTACGCATGATAATCAGCTAATCCCAGTCAACCAAGAAACCTAAGAATAACCGTATGAACTTTAGTTCACGCTACGTATATCCTGGCCTATATGAGCTAAGCCACGGGTAATTTATTTTTCTCCAGGGCTCTAACTCTCGCCTCCCTCCGTCCCTCGAGGAACTGCGGGTGCATGCATTTGCCAGGGATATTTTCCGTGAGTTGTGGACGATCAGGGATGTTCATGCCCTGTCTTAGTAGACGGGCCCTGCCCGCACTAGTGAATCGCGGCACCCATTTAATCCTTTATAGAACCCCCTTTCCCTTCTACGCGTGCGTTCCAAGCGGAACGTCGAACGTATCTAATAGAACCTTTTGTAACCGTTGTCGTTTGATTAGTAAAAACGTCGCTTGAAGCTATAGTGGCGTGGACAACAGCAGGCAACGGAGTGAATTTTTTTCTGCAGTGGATGTAGTATTTCATTTGCAATCGGAAACATCAAGCATCCACGACTTTGTTATAAAGGAGCACTGCAGATATCACTTCTGTAATGGTTTTCTGTCTTACATTTGCGTGATATTTTGTTGTTGTTTACAATGTTGACAAGTAGGAACATTGAAACCGGGCTAAGACGTTTACATTTACGTGTGGGTATTTAAACCTACCATGCGACCTCTGCTTTCTTTGGCCGCGTGGCTGAATCGAGTGACAGATAGACATGCAAACATACAGACGGGCCAAATTTTTCATAGCCAAGAAAGACCATCGTCTGTAAAACAAACAGAAAACGGGAGACGAATGCCCCTCATTTTACAGCTACTTCGTGGTTTCATTCGCAAATTATGTCAAATGGCATTTTAATGCTGTTTCCATGCTCTTTACGCATTTTCACATTCACTAAAGCGTAACAAGGCAAGCCAATTACGGTCCAAAGCGGGAAACTGTACTTTTATCATATGTCCAGTGAAGTGAGCCACATGGTGTACAAGAAGCAGCACTACAGAAATATCCTAACCAGTGATGTGAAAAATATCGTGATTGTACAAACCTTACAAAAACGTACAAGAAGCAAGCTGAAACTGCAAAGAAATATCCGAAATCCCATAAGATGTCATGAATATCCGTGATAAAAATGTTATATTAAAATATAAAAACCTTGAAATTGAAAAAAAAGCGGTAAGAGGATTTGAACGGGTTGGATGTTTTCTTCGCAAAGCGGAACTTACACTACGAAAGTGGTTGTGAGCGTTTAAATTGAGGTCACAAGCACGTAGCTTTAAACATGCCCCTATATGGCGCCATCCGTCGCTTGGCTGTGCCGACGAGGAAACGCCTATACGCGACCCGGTAAGTAATTTAGAAACATCTAAGGGCATAATACATCGCGTCATTTTCACCCTGGATAAACACTCTTCCTCTTCGTCTCCGGAGCGTCCCCCACACACTTCCGCGACTTTCTTTTAATTAGCATTTTAAAATTAAATTCAAGCGTACCTACGCTGAAAAAGTGTAAGACCAAAATAAACTTTACACTAACCTAAAGGCTAATATTGAGCAAAGAAAATTTGATTTATCCCGAACAGACTCTCAATGAACTAAAAAAGAACAGGAATTGCTTATTGGAGTGCCCCTTCGCAATGTGCACATTTATGGGTAATGTTTTTCGGTCCTCCAGTGAAAAGCCAAATGATACATTTATTTTTTCAATATTCCAAGATTTCTTGTCATCTTTGCAGCAGCTAAATCATTCTGACGCATGTTCGACGAAGAAGACCGTCGCGCGTTCAATGAAGAAGAAGCTGCGGGCTGAAGGAAGCTACCGTCATGGGCACGAAAGCTAAACGCCATGACTATCGCCAAGCGAAGAATGCAAGCCAAACGCGGGACCAGCAAAATGCTCCTCGGCAGCTCACGGTGCACGAACGGGCACAGCTTCGGGCCCTGGACCTCACGCCAACCGATATATACTGGGACCCGCGCTACAACAACTACTTCTATGCGGGCGTCTTGCAATCGGAAGGTGGAACCATGGCTGACGTCATCGTGCCAGTTATCGAGGCTCAACCTTCACCGATCGGCGCAGAACAGGCTGGATCTTGGAACCGCAGGGGGCGCCCCATTCTAACGCAAAGGTATAGCTTTACTTTGCTTAGACGTTATTGCTACGCGTTGAGTAACCATGCCACGTTTCTAAAACTGGACATAACTAGCGACATAACAAGACTGGACATAACTAGCGATAAATGGTGAATCTTCAACGACATAAGCGATTCAGGAAATGTAGTACAAGAGGCTCATTTATTCGACCTGGTTCCATTAGCACGAAGCGTGGTGCGAAGCATCAGGACACACGAAGCACAATGCAGGCTACACAACTAAGCAACCCAAATTCACCAAAAAACCAGGCAGATTTGCTGCTTTCGGATACGCAATAACGTTATAGCGTGCGAGAAGCAGACAGGTTTGGCAGCCACATCAGCATGTGGCTACCCACACGCACTTAGCGTTACAGAGATGCTTATAGCAAGGAATCGACCCTGTTTCAGGGGAGTCGAAAGGTTCATTTAATCGATTTCTTCAGAGCCTGATTTCTCGAAGGTGTGCCAAGAGCAACCAATGATGTCATGGTCGCACTGCTGTGATAGACTGTGGCCTTCAGTTCTCATTATTGAAGATTTAAGTTGACGATAATTACGATCCCGCTTTCGTAATGAATTTGCGTGGAGTTGCACATCCAGGCTTTATTGACTAAAAATTCTTGATATTACGCTATTTACACTAAATGTACTTGCACTCTTTTTTCGCACGCTTATACAGTGCAAAGCGAGAAATCAGACTCCTAATGCCTGCAGCCTGCGCAGGGGATGTATTATGATTTCATTCCCAAATTATCTGTGCAAGAATACTTCAGGAAATTGCCATTTTGGGGTTACAAATTGATTTCAGCCCTCTTATTATATGTATGTGTGTGCCACCTCGCTATTTTCTTCAAGCGGGATAAGCGTCCGGAGACTTTGGGAGAGCCAATTCATGACGTACTGAGGATGACGATAGCATACGGACTAACCACTATGGCAGTGCAATTCCCCCTGAAGTTGAGTTGAGTGGCTGTCGTAGTTGCAAACGTTTTTAGATTAGGTCAGTTTGCAAACTGCGCCTCGAGAGGCGGCACCATTTTGTCGCCATTCCGAAAGGTGGCGCTGGCGTTGCGTTGAGATCTAGTTTGGGGAGCGAGGCTCACCCCGGCCATGTGTTTTCGCTGTGCTGTTGGTGCTCGCCTGTTCGTCACGTCTGTATTAACGTATTAGCTCTGTGCTGTAATCGCGCATACATATTTTAGTGGATATCTGAAGTGTCGGTGCGGTTTGTTGACGTGCTGCGCGCCGGGCTGCCGTTCGGGGTATGCTTCGGAAGCGGCAAAGTCCGTGCAGCGGCATTTCTTCAAAGCGCCGAAGGGTCCTGACGGATTGAAGGCGTGGGAAAGCGCGATTCCGCGGAAAAACTTCAAGGTTACGCCATAAACATACGTTTGTGACATTCACAGTGAGCCTTCAGACATCGTCAACTGTTACGAACACTTCGTGATCGGTCAAACTGTAAGGATACCGTAAGGCAGGTTGACTCGGAGGGACGGCGCGGCCCCCCGTATTTTCCCTGACATACCTGAGCATTTGTCGAAACCAAAGACGTCAAAGTCATGCCGAAAACCACCCAAATGGATGACATTGGTTCCCACCTATGTTGCGTCCTGCCAAAATGATGGGCCTTTGCGCGGTGAAACTGGCGTAAGTGGCGGTATAAGAGGTGAGAAAGCGCCGAAGTCAGCACGTACGTTGGGAACTGAGCTGTGGTTCGCGGTTATGCAGGAATTCAGCAAATGTCCGACATTTCAATCGTAGAATGTGAAGGCTTCGCCTACCCAGGTTATCTTCTACAAGCTCGAAGATTGTGGGTGTGATTGAGAAGGCTGCAGTAGTCGGGCAAAACTTGTCGGTTGAAGTTAATTCAAGAGGTTTGCTTGTCTCGCCGTGTAGCCACAGCGATAAAAATGGGAATACTCAGCCCCAGCTGGCAAGGCGGAAGAATGTAGCATCATCCCTTAAAGATCATCTCATTTGTTCCAAGATCAGCCCTTGGAATAAATGTGACCTGTTTCCAGACGTTTCATTCCAAATACTGCCGTGAAAGGGCATGCGGTCCTGTCAGATCAGATTCCTAGCCGGCGCGGTGGCTAAGGCGCCGTGCTGCTGGACGGAAGGACTCGGGTTCGACTCCCGGCCGCTATTCTGATAGAGGCAGAAGGCGAAAACACCCGTGTGTTCGAGATTTCAGCGCATGTTAAAGATCCACTACGTGGTCAAAATAATCCGGAGCCCTCCACTACGGCGCGCCTCATCGCCTGTGAAGTGTCGGCGTGTTAAACCTCTTATAAATCAATCTGACCATGTCAAAACTGAGAAGTGTTGCCTATCTGGAGATTGCAAAACGAAACGAGCAGGAAAAATCAACGCAGAAGATAGCATAAGCAATGGCTCAACGGAAAGACTACCAGGCTAAACGCTTTAAAAAATTGGCACATCAGGGCTACAAGAAGATAAATGAAGGCTAAACGCTTTAAAAAATCGGCATATTAGGGCTACAAGAAGGCAAAAGAAAGTTTCTGTGGCCTAACAGATAACTAGTCCATCAGATTTGCAAACCAACAAAAAAGAATAGCAGTACGACAAACATTCTGATCCGAGAAAAACGTTTATTTGTTTTAAGAAACCACATTTTTACCTGTCAAAGAAATAAAAAACATGGGTTTAATAATTGGTTCAATTTTATTTGTTAACAGCGAAGCTGTTTACCAATCGTAATTTTTCGTGTCCGCACTTAGAATACCAAGAATTTGCTGAGCGCGCACGTCAGCACTTGGGTTTCCAATAGGCTCACTTGAATCAGTTTTTTGGGGTTGTAAATATGTTATTGTGAAAACGTGCCTACTGCATTTGCTTCCACAGCATAAATAAAAATTTTGAGGCGTCTTTTCTTGATTCCAAGTAGATGGCTGACTATTTTAGGCTTTTCCGCAGTTTCAGTAGCGTAAGTCGCGTTCGGATATGCTTTAAACATTATTGAGCTATAAGAGATCCCGTACTGGGGGAAAATAAATATATGGAACGGGAAGCAGCCAAAGACAAGCGGACTGTGCAGTGTTTGCCTTGCCTTTTTTTTCTTAAGTACAGCTTGTTTCTCGTCATAATGTCGATAAAAATGTAAAGCTCTTGTCACTAAATAGTAAGAGTAGTGCGAATTTGGATTTCGCATGTCAAATAAGAGCATTAACGGTGTGCGGTGGTCGTTCACGGGCGCCTTTCCAAGCAATGAGTAGCAGACGACGCGCAGAGACCGATCTCAACGCTACCGCAGCACCACCGCCTGGTCGGCGACAGACCCGGCCCGCACCGCTGTGCTTGGAAGGCCGCGCTCTTTGCCAACTGACCTAATCTAAAAACGTTGGTAGTTGCCATTCTTTGACACTGGAAATATTGCCTCTCAGTAAAGGAGGCAACGCACGTGTTGTGGTTGTCTCGTTTAGGTGTGACATGCCTTTGGGGTGAGTATTACAATTCAGCGCCTTTCAATTCTGTAAAAAAAGGTCGACCAGCAAATCTAGGCTCATTTCGAGGAAGCCACGAAACAAAACACGTTGGTTTGTAATTTTCCAGCAGCAAGTTAGGCTCTGTGCGTTCACTCATCATTCATAGGAACCCCCTGAATGTCACTATCAATGTATTGACTTCTCGAAGCAGCTTGTAATGAACGTGCTGTAGCGGCCTGCTGTTCTTTGATGCTCCTGTTTATTTTTTCCGGAACACAGTGCGTCGCTCTCTCAGAGCCCTCCTCAGCGCCAGCTAAGGCTCACATTTCCCGGCTCGCGTCCTTTCCTATTGCGCTACGCCCAGCTCTTGCTAATTGAGATTTACAGCAAAGCTGTATATGGGTAACCCTCCCGAAGCCCCTTTACTTGGAAGCGTTTTCTCGCTCTTCCTTGCAGAAGTCGCCGCCTATTTCTGATGTTTTGCAATCGGCCGATAACGGCGCTAACGCAATCACCAGAATCTGCACTTTTACAAAGCTGTGAGTCAGTCGTTTGCTGGGATGAACAAGAGCCCGACATAAAATAGCATCGACTAAGACAGTAGTGTGAATGGCTGCTGAAAATACGAAAAGTCGCTGCCCCAGGACATCGTCGCCGTGTCAGATTTCCCCGGCCGAGTAACTTCGAATAAGTCATGAAGACAAACGTGTTTGCTTGGCCCGCAGTCACTTGCCAATAATATTTGTTGAGCTTAAGGGGCTTTCGTAGCAACATTTTTTTCCGTTGTCTTGTCTACGCACGCGCCCATCACCGGTTGCCGGTTTATGCTAGCATGGGAGGAGGTGGATGCCGGGAACTGAAATCCGGCAGTGCGGAAGGGGCTGGCAACTGGTGACGTTTTGGATGTTGTTTATTTAAATTGCGCGTGCACGTCTCACGGCCCGATGCGTTGTGTCTGCTGTCCTCCGTGGATAAGCAGTTTCGGTTGGTGTGTTACACGGACAATAGGGAGTTTTAGGATAGCGGATAGCGTACCCTACATTACGTTCTGCGGGTAGAGGAACGTACGTGGTACCTCCGCATTCGTTTCGCGGAGGATCTCGAAAAACCGGCCTCCCAGGCCGGGCCAAAAGCGTTTGCATGCGCTTTAAGTCGGGTCATCACGGGCTGCTCGCCGACCCAAGCTTAGCGTACGCTACCTGCTACGCCCCAGGAGCGAGAGCGAAATAGACGACCCTATTTTTTGACTGCTGAAATAAAGCTCGCGTCCTTTGAAGTCTTAACTAGCTATGGGAGGGACGCATGTCATTAACTAGGAGAAAAATATTTGTGGGGCTAACCTCTTCAGTATTCATTAAAGTTTTCTCTCTCTCTCGGCAATTAAAGAAGCGTCGACCTGCACAAAAGCTAGAATGGTAGCAAATACAACGAAAAGCGGCTGCGGCATAGCTAGCAGCCATCTTCTTTGCCGCCTCAAGTTCCAGCTTGTCATCTGGCTGCGAATCCGTCCTGGATAAACAACTTGCCTGCTTCCAACGCCGATGTGATCTTTTAAGTTTTTTTCGGTTTGGAGGCGCTTCGGTGCGCAATTTTCCCGTTTCTTTCACGGCTAATCCTCAGCGCATGGCCGGTTTGCGGTATATGAATCCATGAAGGGGAGGGAGGTACGCGCCGCTATGTTCTATGGCCCCTTGTGCTGGTGAGAGATTTTAACTGGGAAGTCTCGAAGCGTAATGCGACCTTGCTGCTGCCGTGGGTGCTCGGTTGCAGTGTTACACAGAAAGCAAGATGCATACTAAGTTGGAGGGAAACGGACAGCGCCCTGTTTATTCGCTGGAATAAAGTTCGGGGCCTTAGAATTTTGTTCAGCTAGTCGGCTATGAAGTATGTCCAATAGCAAAATACAAACGAACGTGTTTTGTTTCGTGCACTCCTAGGACAGCGCCCATCTTCGCCGGTCATCCTTCTTGACACAGTGAAAGGGCGCTCGATTTTCTGGGTACCTCACAAAACACCCGTATGGAACGTATATTTACAGCTTTCGCGGTTGAAAACGCGTTCGCTGGTATACGGCCTGTTTGTTGTTTCCGCGTGATAACTCACTGGCATCCAGAAACTTCCTTACCGCAGTCGCTCACTTCACTTCAGTTTCCAACGCAGGGTGCCCATGTACTGTAGGTTGACTGCATTGATGATGGTGTCAACGACGTTCCCGAAAGCACCATTACATTAAAGTCCACCCTGTCCTGTGCTGTGTGCACGGCCACTTGCAGCTCAAATACCTCAGTAACGAAGAGCCATGGACGGTCGATTTCGCGCCGAACCGCCGCATTGTGTACGATGAGCTGCTCGGCATCTGATGACAGCGATGATCCTCTACACTGGCACGCGATTGGGCCTCAAGGGTGAAGATGTTAGAAGCCCTTAAAATGATGTATATCTAGTCAAAACCGGTCGAAACAACACAAACTGGTGGAGCACGTCAAAGAAGTAAATATAAATTAAGCAAAAGGAAAATAACGTCTAGATAATTGAATATACTATAAGTACCTAACGACAGTCGCTCCCTTCTATTGAATAATAAAGGTACAAATGTTTCTAGCCAAAATAAATAAGAAGAGGGGTCTTGGCAGGGAATGTTTTGTAGGGTTGTTCCAAGATCAATGGAAAAAAAATATTTTAACAGTTGTCGCATGGACACAGCGAGCGCGGTGTAATTGAATGGAATTGATAAGAATAACATTGTATCAATTATGATCTGGAGGAGAGGGACGAAGAGCAGCGTGAGTGGGAGAGCAGAGAGTGTGGCGAAGCAATTGCCCAAACTCCTCTTTTGCCTACACTTTCTGCCAAAA
>JABSTR010001751.1:0-69380 GCA_013339765.2 Haemaphysalis longicornis | reverse complement strand
CTTACAGTTGTTTCCTTACCTGTCTGCGCACTCAAAGATAGTAAAAAGGGCAGTTCTTCTTCTTGCTTTCAAGGAGCACTAACAAACTCTCGCCATCATAAGATTCAGTAAAGTTTCGATGCTCTGGTTGCCCGATTGATTGCTGCTGGGTTTCCCTTGATGGTTGTGACAGCGGTGGCCCAGTGCTTGCTTCAGAAGTTGGAAGGAAACACACCCCAAAGGACAAACGCCTTAGGCGCAAGAAACCGGTGGTGGGTCGATACATCCATCGAGTGGCACACAACCTCAAAAATGTGGCCAACAGGCACAAAGTGCCAATCGTTTTTTCTGCGCCTAACAAGTTGGCTAGCATGTGCCCCAAGATCCTGAAAGGAATGAAACAGACACCAGGTTGCCTAAAACGACATGCGACGCCATACGTGAAGTGCGCAATCGGCGTGGTGTACATGATCCCGCTCACATGCGGGAGGGTATACATTAGACAAACGGGCCGCTGTCTTAACGACTATTCAAGGGAACACCAGCTGAGTATGCGTAATAAACCTGGATCCCACCTTCCGCACCGTTGCGTGGCTTGTGAAAGCAAGCCATGGGAGCCAGATTTGACTCACAAAAAGGTGCTGAGCAAAAGCAGAGAATAGGTGGCAATGGAATTAATCTAGGCCTTTTTCATTCGAAAGCATGGTGACCAGTGTGTAAGTGAACCATCCATATCTTTGTATGGAAATGAATATGAATTTCTAAACCGTTATATCATGTGGTAAAGGTGGTGACATGTGTGCGCATGTGCTGGTGTGGGTATATTAGCATGCTCCATTCTTTCAATAAAATAGTTGTGAGTCTGCGCCCGTCCTGTGTCTTCTTTTCCTTGTCCCGTCCGAATGCGCAGTTTTAAGTATGAATATAAACCAACTAGTCCAACAACATGCATTGCTGATCTTGAAGAAGATAGGAAAAAATCGCGCCAATCCACTCCGTGAATGTGGTTGGAAAGCAAAGCTGTAAACGGAACCCATAACGATTGCCCATGCGACGTCCATTAAATTCACTCACATCGCTCTACAAATAGTAAAACCACAGAGAAGTGAAATGCGCTTAACCACACCATTTATTACTTCAAAGAGATATTCTTGGTAAGGTTAAATCAGTGCATGATGCGTGAGCGGTGTTTGGTTGAGTTGTATTGGTGTAGCACAAGAGTGGAAGCATTCTTTATCAAATTAAAGTAAGCTAAAACCCAGTGTTAGACGATCTCACTTCTCCGTCTCCGCCGTGCCGGACGGAGGCGACGAGATCGGCGGCAGAGACGAAGGAGGAGCAGAAGGAGGAGGAAATACTTCTATTCAGATTTCTGAACGGCGCAGAGTGCGGCCCAGGAGAGTGGTTCCTTTTTCACTGTAGCCCGTATTCAGTCCGCGCCACCTGTGCTCTGTCCACCAGTTGAAGCTGGGTACGCAGAGAGGAGCTAAACAGCAGCATCTCCCATTGCTCTTGTTGGGTAGTTGACGGAAGGAGAGGAGGGTGCTCAGGGCTAAAGTTGCACACCCCGATTATGTGGCAGAGTGGTATACTTCTGAGCAAAATTTACATTAAGCGTCGTAGCGATTCGGGTGCATTAAGTGAAGACGCGTCGGGTGTGGAAAGGAACCGGATTGTATGAGCCGTAGGGCAGTTTGTTGTTCTATGGAAAGATCAGGGTAAGGCGAAGGCGGGGTCTGTCTAAGAAGGCGATAATGCTGGGTTATGTTCCCGAACGAGACAAGCGGGTGACTGTCCTCGTGCAGCTCCATAGCACGGGAGTAAAAGCGTGGCTTGTTGGGTGGGTGTATTTGTTGTCCTCCATTGAAGCGTGACGGGGTGTCCAGATGAGCTGAATGGAACCGTTTAGGGAGTGGTTTTTTAGCACGCGCAGTGCAGGTCAGGACACCCAACCCGACTGGTAATTCCAGTAGGCTTGCTGGAAATCGCTAACTACCCTCCGAACCCCTGGTTGAATGAGAGCCAAGGTGATGGCGGCCTCTTCTGCTGCCGTCATTTGTTGGGTCCTAAGCGAGGTACACGCAAGGAGGTTGGTTCTAGAGGTAGCCACGATGATGGCGTATTGCTGCCCTCGATGTTTGGAGGCATCTGTGTAGATAACTGCATGATACCCACCGAGGGTGGTGTTTAGCGCTTGAGCCCGTGCTTTTCGGTGACCCTCGTCATGTGAGAAGTTCGTATTTCTAAGCAAAGGGAGCATTTTTAGTTTTAGTCGCATAGAGTCTGGGAGTACGTCAAGCGGAGTGACATTCTGGGCTGCCCAGCCAATCTGGTTAAGCATGCGGTTACCCACCGCAGTTCTGAGTTGGACCTTCTGGTTAGAAAGATGGCCTTCTATCAGCTCTTCCACCGCGTTGTGGAGCCCCGTGCTAAGCAACGTCTGTGTGGACGCACTCATGAAAAGACCAATGGCCTGTCGACCGCCTTTCTAATCATTATATAAAGCATCTCTATGTCTTCCTTGTCGAGAAGAAGACAGGGGGTTGACGTAAGTGACTCTTGAGAGGACAAAAGCTTCAATTAACCGAAAGGTACCGGATTCCTTTACGTCTCACTTCTTGGTGGCAACTCGCTTGATCATGTGTATGATTTGATTAATGTTGTTTTTGAGGCGCTGCAAGGAGACGTCCCTCTTGGTGTTAGCCTCGAGATGTAGGCCCAGGATCTTGATGCTGGGGCTTGGAGTGATGGTCTGGCCATCAAGGAGTATTTGAATGTATTGCTTGATTTGGCGTGAGGGCGGTCGACAAGGGGCTGTGTTTTTTTACGTGAACACTGGTGGCGACAGGCTTTAGCACATTGGCGTACTAGAAGAGAGATGCCATGCATTGGTGTGAGCTTCCCTTAATTTTTGTAACTCTTAGCACATGAGCAAGGTGCGCACAGGGCCACTAGATGGGCGTGAGTGGTCACGTGACGCTTTCACGTGGCATTCAGAGAGAACGGAGGAGGTAAACCCGTAGATGTGCTTGGTGAGTCCACCACCTGTCTTCCCGTCTCCGCGTGGGGTCGTAGCTAAATCGGTAAGACAACGGGCTCTTGGCGTGTTACGCTATTAGTTCCAGGTTCGATTCCCGGCGGTGCCTGTAAATTCTTTTATTTGTTCGCTGGAGTTTTCTGGTGACACCGACGGTCACGAAAGAACCCTTGGGGGGTAGAGGTAAAAAGCTTTGCTTTAAAAACACGCTGCTGTCCCCTCCAAGCAAGGTATCAGTGAAGCTCTGGGAGGGTCTGTTTGGGGCATATGGCGTTAAAGTTACACGTGGGACAATGAACAAGCGTGAGCAGAAGCTAGGATTTGTGAAAGAGTCGTTGTAAAAGTCAAGATTTCGACGTGTGATCTACAAGCTTCCGTGTAAAGACTGCGACGCTTCCTGCGTAGGTGAAACTGTAAATTTTAAAAGAAGAACTTGGCGGCACCTGAAGGATGTCAAAAAAGGCTGTGCTAGCTTGAATGCCTTGCCGGATCATCACTTACTATAAAACACGTCTTCTATTGGGATTGTGAAAGCATGTTGGGTGCAGAGAAGCGCCTATCGACACGCCTACTTTTAAAATTTCTTACGTCTAAACAACTAAATGCACGATTAACCGGTAGGGGATAATCTCTCCGAGATGTACATAGGCACTCTGCTCCACCACACTAATAAAAAGTTGCGCCCTTTTACAACCCCTGTTTATTATTAACAACGAACCCGTAGGGTCCCCGAAACGTCATACTTTGTCTATTTGTATGTTGAAAAGGCGAGCGTTTGTTTTTTTTCATTTATGAATCACCCTCGGGTGACGAGTTTTCTTCGCAACCGGAATTATACACGTAGACGATATCAAGTATCTTTTCAATCACTAAGCTCTCAATTTGCGAACGCCAAGTCCAACTTTGTTTCACCAAACTTGCTGGCTGGGAAGACCGAAACGGTTTGAATCTGCGCCCAGGAAAAAGTAGTTGCGTTGCGCCCTCCAGGAAATCCGGGATCCATGCAGACCCTGTAGATCAATTCCTGTAAATAGAGAGCACGTGTTTTTGTTGCAGTGTTTGAATACAAATTCGCTTTGATCCCCCACACTAAAACAACTTGATAATAAATGCCTTAAACACCTCACATTCTTGAGGTCCTGCCTCAACCAAACCAACTCCTGCAGTGTCTTATGCCACCTTGATAAGGTCTTGAATGAACTACTGCAGTGTTGCATACGGGTCAGCCGCGAAAACAGGGCTCAAGACGCTCTACACAGTGCTGCACTTGGGACTTCGCCTCTCATGTGGGGCTTCCCGCATTACCACAGTGTAAAGCCTTTACGTTGAGGGCGACAAATGGTGGTTATCGTGCCATCGAGCCTATATTGAACGGCTATACGCCTTGAAAACTTTCATCAATAGAAAATCATCCCTTTAAACCTATACTTACCGATATATTTACAACCCAGCCCTTTTTATTATATCCTCCATCTGGTTCTGCTACTTTCTCACTGAGAGTAAGAGAAGAAGAGTCAGAGGTGGCGGTAACCTTTCTACATACCTGTAAAACATCTTGCACTCATATTTTAACACCATGGCAGCTCCAACCTATGTCATGCGAGTAGTCCTTTGGGCAAATCGGGAAAAAGGGTGTGCCAACGAGTAATTCTGTCGCACTGATTTGCAGTTCTTTAGAAAACGAATATCAGCGTACAGACGTTTACAGTGGCCCGTCAAAAACTGCCTCCACGGTGTCCGGTGCTTCGCACGGTCCCAGCATTCACAGCAATAGAACCATGAATGTAAATGCCAGTATTTCTTCGGCGCAGGTATATGGCATTTGGCCGGTTGCAAGTCAATGTTAAACAACATATCTCTAAGTCTGTCATCTCCACAGACTCTCTGACTGTGGTCCGTTCATTGTCATTCTAAAGTCCACCAAAAGCCTCGTCATGAATCTTGTTTTTAAGACCAGTATCTCCGCCAGTGCCTAGAATCTTAAACTGCCGGTGGGTTGGGTGCCAGGTCACTCTGGAATTGGAGGAAATGAGGTAGCAGATGAAACTGACACCGCTGCTGTACTCAAAAACAAAGTAGACATAACGACAGTACCCTACACTGAAATCAATCCACACATTCAAAAACACCTCCGTAAATATGGCAAGCAGGCCTGAGTAAACAAAGGGACAACATACATTTAATCAGGGTGTCGAACCGGAACCGAACCGAACTGAAAACCGGAACTGAACCGGTATTTTTGCCGGAACTTAACCCGAACCCGGACCGTTATTTTTTGAACACGCTGAAGCCGAGCCATCAGCTTCGTACCGGCTCACGCACTTCCCCTCCAGACAATTGAACACTATCACGCTCTATGTAACATCAGGGGAAATGAATGAGCAGCAATGTAGCAATGGTCTGTTGCTGCTGTAAGCACGAGCGCAGTGCAAGCTGACCAAACGAAATGTCATTCTCGGCAGCTTTCAGGGGATATAAAACGACTTTGCGCTTCCCTAGCTGCGACTTTATTGGAGTAATCAGGCTGCAGGAGTGCTCCACTGCGACACAGCGAAAGCCCACAACCGATGTGCGCAAACTTTTTGCATTTCGTATTTTGTTTAAAAGGTCCGACACCTGCAAATTGTTAATATTTGACAGTGTGACCGCAGGAGCTGCTCAGTGGCTAGGCCGTTTGCTGCTGATGCAGTCTTGTCTCTTTCAGATCTGCTTTTTTTCGAAGGTGTGCTTATACTGACTGCTACACTCGCCACATTACTTCTACTGCTACTCGTTCCAGAAGGCAGTACTGCTGTGCACGAGTTAAAAAACGTCTACCCAAGAAATTTCCATCTCGTGCTCCGCGCGCAAATTTTCCTTTCATTTTGTAACAGCATAATGTGTTATAAGATTCCGCAATATAGCACACGGAACGATGGCCGGGGGTCAGGCGGTACTATGACCGACTGATTGTAATTCACACATCCGGTATAGCTATCGCAAAAGAAATCGCAGTTGTCAGAGCAATAATGCAGTGACTGAGCGTTAACTAAAGCCTAATTTTAACAAAAGTGTGGCTAATACATTCGATAAGGTGACAGCTAATAAATTATTCAGGGTGACGAAATAATCTAATTCATTGGTAGTAACTTTCTGTGCCTGTTGTGGGATTTTTTTGTTTTGTTACAAATATAAAAAATGTGCGCCATGGTTAGTAAGCGCTCGTATTTCAACGCGCCAGTACGCAGGACTAAATTTAAGGCTTCAAGGTTAGTGCGATGAGCGATTATAGCGACCATTGCGATTTCAACAAAAAAAGGAAGGGCAGAAAATATATCCCACCGCCAGGTCTCTTGGCGGTGACTGTATGAATAGTCTCTAGGACGACATAAAGTCTGGGCAAGAAAGTAGGTGGTAAATCGCGGCCACTTAATCTGTTTTTCTAATATCTCGTAATTGTTTAAAGTTTGCTTCGCAATTGCGACACTGCCCTGGGGAACAGCAGCATTTTGAATTTTTGTTTGTATTTTGATTTGACTGTCGTGTTAGACTACTAAACGTTTTTTTTTCTAATTTCAGTGATAATTCATCTCATCGAACCGGTTCGCGAACCGGTTCAAGCTCCAGAACCGGTTCGCGAACCAGTTCGATACGTGATTTCGCCGACGACCTTAACTGAACCGGAACGAAATGATTTCGCCTGAACCGGAACCGTAACCAAACCGGAATTTTTTTCGGTTCGACACACTGCATTTAATCAAACCGCCATTTGTGGCAATAAAGAACCAACTCACACAACCGACACAGACAAGTTTCCTTAGCAAGGTTACGAGTTGGCCACGCTCATCTAAAACTCCTGCTCACTCCTGCTCACTGGATCTCAAAGAACCCTATGATCAGGTGCGGGGATGGCCTATCCATAATCCACATCCTCATTCACTGCGATGCAATCGACAAAACACGACGCAAAGACTTCCTACGACTGTGCAGGCTACACATGCAACTACAGCCAACATACCGTTTAGGTGTCCATCCCAACATTTTCATTAGGACATTTCAGTTTCTTACCAATGTCTATAAAACGACCCAATACCGAGAGAAATTCCGAGATGACCGAGAGAAATTCGGCGAACTGCAGTGTAATTCTGAGATGATACAATAATCAGGAACGAATCTAATCCTAATAATTTGGATCATTCTCAGAATTTCTGTGCCATTTTTGTAGATTTTAGTGGTATAGGGGTTAAGTAGAATTCTTTTATGCTGGGTGAAACGGGCAGCTTGATACCGAATTTGCCTACGTTCGCAATGGGCGATATTCCTCTGGTGAGTCTCGTTACCCGCTCTGCTTGGGACGTCCATTTGACCATGAAGACAAAACACAAGAGCCTCGTTTTTTATAAAGTACTAGCCGTTCATAGCTCGCTGAACTCTTCCGTCCCCCTCAGGACATGGTTCTCGCCAAACATATAATTTCAAAAAATCATCAAGTTCCCGCTACACAACGTCAGCATTCACAGAATGTAAGAAAACAAAACATGGCTGAGTCAGTCCGATGTTTATTATTTTTGTGGCTTAGTAAGCGGCAGGCACACCATTAAGCTGGGCGGGATGTTATAATGGCTGGGCCACAACATGGCTGGTAAAGCTTAACTACTTCGACTATTTTGCGGATGGACACCATTGGTCATTGTTACTGATATAAAGCCCCCTCTAGAATTATTTATTTATTTATTTATCTGCAATACTGCCATTATTTTACGAGACCAAAGCAGGAGGGCATGAGTTTCAGAATACAATGAATACTAAGTACATTCTGACAGGCGGCATACAAGACTGTAGCTATTTTAAAATTGATAATAACAATGCTAATTACATAGAAACAATAGACATAGGGATTTATGCACCCCAAATACACACACTTCGGAAGCAGCGAACTGAATCTTTGCTGCATAAAAAGAATCAATACTGTTTTGTACAGAGAAGGCATCGTGTACACTTATACATTTAAATAAACACGACTGGAAAACAATAATGAAGTACATGGTTAAAGTAAGCCGTTGTTATATACTAAGCATAGTCTCAATTTTTGAAGTGAATTCTGCCAGTGATTGTGCGTTAGTAATGGAGGGATCTAAACTATTCCATTCGCTGATTGACAGGGGGAAAAAGGAATGCTTGAAACAGTCGTTGTTAAAAGCGTATTCTTTGATAGTGTATGCATGTTCATGTCGTAGTGTTTATGATTCTGCCAAAGACATGTACTTGGACGCATAGATCCGGCTGTGGTTACGCAGATTGTGGTGTAGAAATTTGAGACGCGTGATTTTTGCTGTTGTTGCAAGCGTGGGTAGACCGGAGGTTTCTAGAAGGTTTGTGGGCGAGTCGGTGCGTTTATACTTGTTATGTATAAACCTATAGGCCTTCCTTTAAACCGTTCAACTTTTGCTATATTAGTAACAGATTGCGAGAATCACACAGTGTTTTCGTTCTCCAAGATTGGTCGAACGAACGCGGTGTAAGTTAGGAGCCTAGTATCTCTCGGCGCGAAGGGTAAACGCCTTCGTAGAAAAAACAGTTTACGCAAAGCCGATGCTGTAACCTTGTTAATGTGCGCATCCCATCTCAATTCGGAAGTCAAGGTAACACCAAGGTATTTCTGCTGCGTAACTCTTTGTAAAGGTGCGCCGTTAATTGTATAGGTAAATTCGGGGGGTTCTTTTTTTTCTTGTTACCGTCATGCAAACTGTTTTTGTTAGGTTAATTGACATTTGCCACTGCTCACACCAGTGAGCAATCTACTCAATGAAGATTTTTAAGCTAAATGGTCATCCGAAACTGTAATCACTCTGTAAATAATGCAGTCATCTGCAGAAAGTTTAATTTTGCAGTCTATGTTATCGTGATGTAATTTATATAAATTAGAAATAATAATGGCCCTAGGACGGAGCCTTGGGGAACACCTGACTTAACTTGAGCCGTCCATGACGATGCCCCTTCGAAAACAAAGAACTGCGACCGGTTTATGAGAAAGTCTCTTATCCAATTCGTAATTTCCCCATCCCCAATAATGTTCTGCAATTTCAAAATAAGTTTGGTATGACACACTCGATCGAACGCTTTTGATACATCTAGCAGAATTATGTCAGTTTGGCCACGGTTGTTTATACTAAGTGCAAGGTCGTGGACAACCTCGTTAAGCTGAGTTATTGTTGATAATCCTTTCTGGAAGCAATATTGATGGGGTGACAGAAGATTCTTGTTTCCTAGAAAAATAGTTAAATGCTTTAAGAATTTATGCTCGAGTATCTTGCATGACGTACTGGGGAGGGATATAGGTCTAAAATTAGAAGGAACTGCGGTATTTCCGGTTTTGTGTATGGGTATCACCTTTGCTACTTTCCATTCCCATAGCCGTTTAGCTGTTTCAATAGATTGGCCATAAATCACGCCGAGGTATTTACTGCACAGTTGTGCGTATGGGAAAATAAATTCATTTGCAATATCATCGTGGCCACTGGCTTTCTTCGGGTCTAGGTTCAAAAGAAGGTTAAGAATCCCGGTGTCGCTTATAACTAATGGTTCAATGGGCATTCGAGCTGTAGGCATGGCCGTAGGACTGGTGCCATTGTCATCACTAAAGACAGATTGAAAATAGTAGTTGAAAATATTGGCCTGGTTTGTTTTATCGCTATCGCTTAAACACGACTTTGTTTCAGTGGCAGGGCGAAAGTGTTTCCAGAATCGGTGAGGGTTGTTTTTTATGTAACACCGGAAGCGTTGAAGTAAAATATGCTTTTTTTGGCGATGTGTGTTTTTTGTTTGAAGTCTGTAACAGCACGTGCTAGGTAAGATGCGCTTACTGGATTCTTGCCTTTCTTTTTGATTGCTTGACGTAGCCTCTTAACTTTTCGCTTTGCGTGTAAAACTTCGCGGGTTATCCAAGGATTATGTTTTTTTTGCCTTTTTGTTTTCAGTGGGACAAAGTGGGTAACGCAGAACACAACAATAGTCTTGAAGCACGACCATAGATGATTTACATCAGTCGTTGGATGGATAGCAAAGTTTAAAAAGTTTTGAAATTCGTGAGCTAAGTAGTTACAATGCTAGCATCATCACCTTTAGGGAAATTTCGTACAGTAGTTACTGATGAACGTGGTGTTATGTTCTATCCTAGTTGAAACTGACAGATTGGTATGCGGTGATCTCAAATCCCCGGAATGACATTGACGACTGTTTTATTTAACGGGAACTGTGTGATATTTTATACGTGTTGGGTCTAGCACGATTTGTTGTAGATTGAAGTTTAAAATTAAATCAATAAGTGCCTCCGATGACTCTGACGTGTACTGCATGTTGTTCCAATTTATGCCGGGAAGGTTAAAGTCACCCATGATGATTAGTCGAGAATTATGGGCATGACTTTGAAGATATTCTTGGATCGCTATAATACATGATTCAAACAATCTTTTTATGATGGTTTTTTAGACTAGACAGTTTGTTTTTTTCCGTACTTATAATAGTTAAACTTACCGAACCCTATGGGTGCGTACATCTTCAAACCAGACCGAAATTATTTTCACAAATCCAGAACCCCAACCGAACAGGTATATTTTTTGTATTTTCCGGTTACAGAGCATGGTTCTATATCTATATATAGTATAAACACGAAACGTGTAACAAGTACGAATCTTACAGTCGTGCCAACAGTTCGGCAAAAACACTTACCACCCACCCCCCCACCATAACCCTCTACCACCCCCCGCCCCCCCCCCCCCCCACTACTACACACAGAGAGAATGGTGGAGGGAATGGGAGTGCAGGAGCAGGATTGGTTTGGTAGTGGGAGGTGGGAGATTTTGGGGAGGAAAAATGGTGCATATTTTCATCTCCGCAGATGGCCAGCGGAAAGTGTGGTTTGGCCCATTCATGGAAGGACAAGGTGAGAAGATGTTTGTTACCACGCCCCGCAGCCCAGAGTAGGGCTTTCGGAAACGCCAGAAGCCCACCAGGTGTTAGGAGAAGTCGTTATGAGATGGCAACACGGATTGTAGGCGGGCCAGTTGGTACATAACTGTCCTACAAACAGAGCAGGAACAGGACGATAGGGGGATCACACAAACCAGCACCGTGTTTGTATGTTTGTATTTGTGTGACCCTCCTATCGTCCTGTTCAAGATACGACGATGAGCCCAGATACGACGCCTCGACGCACCCAGAACTTGAATAAGGTAGCGTCCGACGTCCAGTTGTCAATCGAAAGCTTTGATGTAGTCACCCTCATAGATACGGGAGCCGACTAAGTAATGAGTGGATCATAGGCGACTACTCTGAATAAAGTTACGACTTGCAGAAAGTTACGCACTGGGCTGGTCCACTCATACGTGAAGCAGGTGGACATCTTGTAATGCCAAGTGCAACGGGCACATCGCGTGTCACCTTTGACAGTGCAACATACCCGGCGGCGTTCGTCATTTTGCCTAACTGCTCCTGTGACGTAATTCTTGGAATGTACTTTTTGAGGGACAACGGTACAATAAATTGATCTACAAAGTGGATACCGTTTGGTCCGGTGACTCCACGACGGCGGAATCGAGCCTGAACTCCGTGCTGCTGAAAGGAACCCAGATGATCATGTCACCCTGCCACCACGCGGAAGTTTGTTATCACCGTCTACTGTAAAGATGCTGCAGCTGACGTCGACGCTTTTGTAGAGTGTGACCAAAGGTTGCTTTTTGACCGCAGTGTCTCCGTCTCAGGAGGCATTGTGCGCTCTAAGCAACCCTAATCGTACGTTGTGGTCACTCATTTCACCGAGTACCGTCATTTAAATAAGGACGCTGCAATTGCGTTCCTCGAAGAAACGCAAGAAGCAAGCCACGTGATCGTGGTCGTCGACTCTGAACGGACACCCCAAGGTACGTTTAAGTTTCCGCATCTCTTCCACGTGATACAGGTGCCACCGCACGAGAAACTGAAGAACCTTTTGCCTTTGCTGTGTCACTACAGGGAGTGTTTTTCGTCGAATTCAAAAGTACATCAAACACCTCTGGCGAGCACAGAATAATAACCGATGACGGAGCCCAACCTACCCGACTGTCACAGTGCCGCGTGTCTTCACACGAGCGGGAACGCTCGTGTGAAGACACGCGGCACAAGTGGACGACATGATCCGCGACGGCATTAAACAGCCATCGAAAAGCCCCTGGGCTGCGCCGGTAGTACTCCTTAAGAAAAAAGACGGCACATTAAGGTTTTGAGTTGACTACTGGTGACTGAACAAAATCACCCAAATCGACCTGTACACCCTGCCAGGAATCGACGACGCCCTCGACCACCTCTGCAATGAAGTACCTCTCATCAACGGATCTGAAGACAGGCCACTAGTAATTAGACGTCGATGAGAGAGATCGGCAGAAGACTGCATTCATAACCACGGATGGCCTTTACAAGTTCAAGGTTCTTTCGAGCTGCGAACGACACCATCAACGTTTCAAATAGTCATAAACACCGTGCTAGCTGGCCGAAAGTGGCACACCTGTCTCGTACCTAAACGACGTTGTGGTATTCACCCGAACTTTCGGCGAACATTGTTGAAGGTTGGAGCCTGTACTCGAGGCTATTCACTCGTAGGGCCTACCTCTGAAGCCTGAAAAATGCCTCTTCGCATACGCGGGACTCAAGTTTTGCGACATGCCGTCAACGCCTCGGGAGTCCCACCTGACCCGGCGAAAACTTCAGTCAGAGCGAACTCGAAGACCGAAACACAAGAGCGTGCGAAGATTTCTCGGACTGTGCTCATACTACCGGCGCTTCGTCGTCAACCTCGCACGCATTACAGAGCCACTCGTGCGCTTGAATGGGGCGTCTTACCCTTTCAGCTGGGAAGACGGCCCGCACAAAAGCATTCTGCGAGCTAAACCAACCAATGAACAACCCGCCCGTGACTACAAATTACGACGAAAACGCCCAAATAGAAATGTACACGGACGCCAGTGATATAGCCTTGTGTGCTGTCCTCGTCCATAAACAAAGCGGTTGCGAAAAAGTAATCGCCGTTGCCAGCAATGGTCTTTCTACGGAGGAGAACCACTGAGCCTCTGGGAAAGAGTGCCTCGCAGTTATATGGGCCAGTGGAGCATTTCGATCATCGTGTATGGTAGACCAAAATTTTAACAGACCACCATGCGCTGTGCTGGCTAGCCAATTTTAAGCACCCGTCTGGCCGTCTTTGTCGATGAAGCTTGCATCTGGAAGACTTCGACGAAACAACCGTCTATAAATTCGGCAGGAAACACTCCGACGCCGACCCCCGTCCTGCGCCCCGTTGACCCACCACCAGAACACTGTGGTGAAGACAGCGCGTTCTTTGGAGTTGTGATGGAGAGCTACCTAGCCTCCCACCAGCGTGCCGACCCCGACTTACGCGTCATAATTGACAACCAAGAAAGACGCAACGTCGCCGTACCTAGGGCGTTCAAACAGAACTTCCAGCATCTAGCCTGATAACCTCCGTCCCTGTGAAGAAGAATTTCAGCGTTGGAACGAAAAAAATTATCTTATTTCAAGTATTTGTTGATGGGCCAATTGGTACATTGTTACACTAAGAAAAACAGCACGAACGACAGGACGAAGAAAGGGATGACAATGACAAACAGCGCCAGTGGTTTTCTCATCGCTTTCTCGTCCTGTCATTTGCGCTGCTTTTTTTAGTGTAAATATCTTCCTGTCATATCCGCAGACCTTCGTGACAAAATGTTTGATGCGTGCCACGACGACCTGTCTTCCCGACATCTCGGCACAGGTGGCACTATTGGAAAATTCACGCCGAAGTACTACTACAACGTTCGGAGCTGCAGTGACTGCCAGCGACGAAAAACGCCGCCGGCGAGACCCGCCGGACTTCTGCAGCCGATTGCCGTCCCATCGACGTCCTTTCAACTGAGTAGAATGGACCTTCTGGGGCGTTCCCTACGTCACGATCCCAGAACAAGCGGATTGTTTTAGCGAGAGAATACATGAGGCGCTACGCAGAAACCGCCGCTCCTCGGAGGGGGACTGCAGTGGAAGTCGTGAAGTTCTCGAAAAACCAAATTGTGCTGTGACATGGAGCCCTTGAAACCCTAATCACGGACATCGGAATGGCCTTCCTTGCGAAGCTTATGCCAGGAATCTTAAGTTACAGCAACACGGATCAAAGAAGAACAACGGCGTACCATCCTGAAATGAACGAAGTAACGTAATGTCTGAGCAAGGCGATCGCGGATATGCTGTCTATGTACGTCGACGTTTGATATATGACTTGGGGCGAAGGCCTTCCGTAGACACATTTGCGTACAACATGGCTATCCAGGAAACTACGCACGTGACACAGTTCGAGGTTGTGTACGGAAGATAGACGACTACGATGCTCGACGCCATGCTTCTGCACATAGAAGACGACGACCTCAATGCCGACGTCCGAGGATACCTTGAGTTTGCGGACGAGGGCCGCCAGCTCGCTCGAGTTCGCCCAACCGACAAGCAGCTGGTGGAGTCCAAAAGGGGCATGGTTTGTGCCTGTTGGTGATGATTAATGGAAACTGAAAGCGCAAATTAGACACTGACAAAGAAAGGGGACAACAGGACGAGCGCTAACTACCAAGAAAATGTATTTGGAAAAAACCACAATATAGAAATGCCACGCTTTCCACTTGGATACTACCACACACGCGTAGAGACACTTATAATCGCCTGAGATAACAGAGTTATTTTCGAGAAAGGGATACAGAGGGTGTGCTCAAGCATTGAGAATGCCACCTATCTATTTTTTCAGCTTCTATAATTTCTCCTGTTAAGCTATCTTTATTCTTTCCGATTATGATGCATTTGTCGAAGAGCGGTTCGCAGTGCGCTTTTGTGGTGGCACGTGGAACAGTGATGCGCTAACCATCCGCCACTCTCGTTTTTGACATTGCTAGAGTGCTCGCGAAGCGGGTCATTAACACGACCAGTCTGCCCAATGTAACGTTTGCTGCAAGAAAGAGGAAATTAAGATACCGCATTTTATGCGCATGTTGTGCGCTTACATTTATGATTTATACCGCAACGGCTAGAGCGTTGACCCCAGAGATTGCTCATTATGCATAACTTGCCCAGTTTTTTGGGGGCAGAAAAAATCTCTCTAATATTGACACGTCCGGCAATTTTCTTCAAGTTGTGGGAAATATTGTGGTGGTAAGGTATAACCGCATACTTTGGACAGTTTTCGAGTGGGCTGCTCTCCCTGTGTTTGGGCTTGCACCTTTTTTAGCAGGGACTCAGCCACAGCGATTTGCAAAAGAGCCGGATACCCCGAGTTTGCCAATCTTTGCGATTGTTGACGGAGGCTGATAGCCATTGAATGGTTACACGATGTCTTGATAGCGTTCTTAAAACACATGTTTATGATTCCCCTCTTCACCACTTTTGAGTGCGCGGAATGAAAGGGGAGGAGTGGTTTGCTGCTCCGTGGTTGCTATACCAAACAAGTGTGATCAGGGTGAAATGTCAAATTTATGTCGAGAAACTGTTTTGAGTTATTAATCGGAAGTTCAAAAGTACACTCCAGGGGCCTAAAATTTTCTTTAACAATGGATAACACATTATGGGCGCGACATTCTAGAGCGTCAGAATTTCAATCTAAGAAGGATTATTAATCATCCACAAAGCGAAACACACGAAGAAAATTCATGCTGTCAAGGCGGCCAGCCACAATGTTATCTAATTTGGATAAAAACAAATCACTAAGAATCGGAGCAATGCATGAGCCAATGCATATTCCTTCGCGTTGCAGGCATGGCTTACCATCATGCTGAATAAAAGTTCAAAGTAGATAAAACGATAACAGTTCTAAAAACCACTAACAGACACCCCTGCGGCATTTTGAAAAGGGACACTACCGAACTCGTCAATGTAGCTTTCCATAAAATTAAGCAATTTGTCATGTGGAAAGAGTAATAAAGGTCTTTAATATCTAGAGAAAAGGCATAGAGCACTTGTTTTGAACAAGAATGCAGGAAGTCTAAAATATCTTCCGAGATCGCCAAACGTTAAAATGTTCAACTTCTCTTGTAAAAATGATGCTATTGACTTCTCCCATGTGCCCGTTTCGGAAACTATAACTCGCAGTGGTCTATCAGGTTTGTGCGTCTTGGCACTGAAAAACACATCAAGAAAATCTTTTTTTGAATTTTGGATGCCGTTGACCACTGTGCCTTAATTTAGCTTTTTACACAGTTTCTTGGCTTCACTTTTCACTCTAGAGATGACAACAATACAATATAATACAATACAATACAATTTTATTTTCCAGAACCTATACAGAACTGGATGGTCTCCTGGGCTAAAAGCTACGCGTCGAGCTTGACAGGGCCCAGGAGGCCACTTTAAGGCAAGTAGGTACAATTAAGAACTGTACACTTGACACACACACACACACACACACACACACACACACACACACACACACACACCCACACACGCACACACACACACACACACACACACACACACACGCACGCACGCACGCACACACACACACACACACACACAAATTTCTATACAGTTCCTATAAATGTCTACAGGTGCATACAATATGCATACAGGTAATATATACATAAAATATAAAGGTAAAATAAAATATAAAATATATACATAAAATGTACATACAAGTACACTTGGAGGTACAGACATTTCCCAACGAATTAGACAAATGTTCCGGTATATAGACATAACCAAAAATACATCCGCATTACTGGGTGTTCTTTGCCAAAGAAAACATGTATAAAACGAGTATAAAACAAGAACAACTCCCAAATACACTCTTAAACGTGCGAACAAGCAAAATTTTCAAGTTTTTAATAAGGCAACAAGCGATCACTTCAATTTTGCGCAAAAATGAGCGCAATTCATTCCGACTTTTGCAACAAATATTGTGAGAGGATTCATTCAGTGCAATAGGTAGGTTATATTTCAATGTCTGGTATTTATAGAATGTACGAAAGTGAGGGATGGCCAAAGTGTCTGCATTTCGTGTGTTTATATTAGCAGTCCGTCGTTGTAGTTTGGCTGCAGATGATAAATAGTTTGCAGTATGGGCAGTGTAGAAGCAGAACATTTGAAGTAGACGAAATCAGTACATACTATTTATAGGAACAATATTAAAATGTTCAAATAAGCCTTTATTAGTTGCCAAGGGCTCAATATTTGCTATAAGGCGAATCACTTTTTTCTGAAGAATCAAAAGTCTACTTTATTTGATTTTAGATGTGGTTCCCCATATCAGTGTACAATAATTTAGGTATGATTGAAATAAGCCATAGTAAATTTGAAGTTTTAGTTTAGTTGGGAGCAAATTACAACAACGCGAGATTATTCCAGTTGTAACAGAAACCTTTTTGCACAGGTAGTTTACATGAGTATCCCACATGAGACCGGAGGACAAGTGCACACCGAGGATTTTATGGCTGTCAACAAAGTCTATTTTTTTATCGTCTATGTAAAGGTTGTGTTCAACCGAACAAGGTTTGTTTTTTTGCGCGGAATATAATTGCTTTGGTTTTCGTAGAATTAATACCGATGCGGTTGATTTTGGACCAGTTAGATAGCTTTTTTAGAACATTGTGGCAGCATTGAATGAAATTGTTAACGTTAGGACCAGATAACAGGAGTGTGCTATCATCAGCGTATATAAAAAATTTAGCCTCACTATCAATGTCTACTATGTCATTTACGTAAGTGTTAAATAAAAGTGGTCCAAGTACACTGCATTGAGGAACACCTCGGCGTATCTCCAAGTGGGACGACATTTGTTTATTAATTTCCACACACTGAGTTCTGGCACTCATATAGGATTTAAACACATCCAGGCACTTTCCTCGTATCCCGTAATTTTCAAGCTTTTTGGTTAAAATGGCATGGTCGAGGCAGTCGAATGCCTTACTAAAATTCACAAAGATGGCAACACAGTATTTATTGTCTTCAAAATTTTGCAAGATATCTTCTTTTAATGCTGTAAGTGCTGTTTCCGTTGATTTGCTTTTCGTAAAGCCAAAATGTGCGTCAGTAATAATGCTATGTTGCTCAAAGAAGTTTGATATCCGAGTAAAAATTACGTTTTCGATCCCTTTGGAGAAAACTGGAAGGACTGAGATAGGGCGGTAATTATTTGGTAAGTTCCTATCGCCAGCTTTATAGATTAAGGAAACCCTGGCTTTTTCCATTTTGTCGGGAAAAATGCCCGACAACAACACATGGTTAAAAATATGTAGCAGTATTGGGGTAATTACTGACAAAACGTATTTAACAGGTGTAACTTGCAGGTTATCAATGTCTAGAGCTTTACTATTTCTGAGACACATAAACGCGCTGTATATTTCGCTTTCATCGGTGGGCTGCAGAAATATGCACTCGGAATTGGGGAGGCCTAATATTACTTCTTTGGGATTATTGTCATGGGCGGAAGCAACATTTACGAAATAGTGGTTCATATGATCGACCAGCGCACTGCCTTTCATTTCCTTTCCATTAACCACTATGGTATAGTGATCACATTTGATTTTATCTCCTCGACCAAGTACACTGTTTATAATTTTTCATACGGCGTGTGGCCTCTGCTCAGTCGCATTCGAGAACAGCTGTTCATAGTAGGTGTTCTTTGCGCGTCTAAGTTCGGCATTTACGTGATTCTTGACACTTTTGAATTGTTTTCGCGCCTTTTCTGATCTTGCACGAAGAAAGGACTGGTACAGGCGATTTTTTTTATAAGTTTTAGTAGATCTCGAGTAATCCATGGTTTTCTAGCTTTCCTTGAATACTTTAACGTGTTAAAAGAAAAATGTTTGTTGTAAATTGACGCAAAGATACTAAAAAATGTATTGTAAGCATCATTTGGGTCAGATTCCGCTATGACAGGCGTCCAGTCTTGAAGCAAGATTTAGTTTTTGAAGGATTCTAGCTTATTTTTTGTAATGCACTGCATGGTTATCCCTTCCGTTGGTCGAACAGTATGACTTCTCCCGTTACAGTATGTTAGAAAGACTGCACAATGATCACTGATATCGCAGGCAATGGTTCCGGCGCTGTGAGCAGGTTTATCGATGTTCGTTACGATAAGATCAAATGCGGATGAAGTTGAGCGTGTAATGCGGGTAGGGGTGCAAATAACATACTTAAAACCAGACGAAAGCAAAACAGTACCAAAATCCCGACTGTAGGGGGTTTCTTGTAACACGTCAATATTAAAATCGCCACCACCTATGAGTTCAATTAGGTTTTTGTGAGCAAAATCTAATAGGCTTTCATAATATTCGAGAAAACGAGTAATATAACCAGTGGGGGGGGGGCGATAAAGAACAGAAATTGCCTGATTTTTATTTCGCAGTGCTACTGTTTCATAGTTTTCAGTAACCTTAGTAAATTGGTGGACCAATTCATAGTTCAGTTCCCTCAAAGCCAGAATACCAACACCACCGCCTCTCCTGTTGGAGCGGCTGACGAAATAAGTGTCGTAACCAACAAGCTTAATCTTTTTACAGTCATCTGATTACCATGTTTCTGAAATCATTACAGCATCAAATTTACAGGAAAACTCGTTCAAGAAAAGTGCTATATCATCTTCCTTGGAGCATGCTGAGCGCACATTCAGGTGAAGGACCTATCCGCATGAAGGCTCAATAATAATTTGAGAAGGCAAGGCTAGCTCATGATAATTCATTATATATGCGAGGCTGGTACTAGCAGGCGAGCACCGGCTTACACTTTCTCTTATCAACTCGCTTGGTTCTCAGGGCTCGGAACCCCCCTAGGAACATTATCGTGAACCCCGAAAACAGAGGAAACTGACGCGTTCGCCTTTGTACGAAACAGGCCATGAGATATAACAGCAAGCCCCCCTTATTTGTTGGCGGGAACGACCGAGATTTTGTGGTCTTTTAAAAATGTAGCAACACCTAGCAACAAAATGTGGACCCTTGAACTCACGCAGCTAAGGACAGCCATCCAAACGACTCGGCCAACGTCCAGGTGTGTCGTTCATCGAATGGAACCGATGGAATTGCCTCGGTATGTTGAAGATGTCCTGTCCTTACGGCCGAAGTTTGGTATGGAACCTAGGCGCTCGGCGCCTCAGTTACTTTCTTTGGTGCATCACGTGCCGCGGCGTGCCGCTGACAATGAGCATAACCGGTGCATCTCTGAAGGCGTCGCGTGTTGTCTCGCTGCAGGATGGTTCCCTTCAAGTTACCGGTTAAACGTGTTGCTACATTTTTAAAAGACCACAGCATCTCGGTTGTTCCCGCCGACAAAGAAGGGGGGTTTGCTGTTATATCTCATCACCTGTTTCGTACAAAGGCGGACGCGGCAGTTTCCTCTGTTTTTGGGGTTCACGATAATGTTGTCATTTCTAGAGTGAAAAGTGAAGCCAAGAAACGGTGTAATAAGCTAAATTTAGGCACAGTGGTCAACGGCATCGAAAATTTAAATAAAGATTTTCTTGATGTGTTTTTCAGTGCCAAGAAGCACAAACCTGATAGACCACTGCGAGTTCTAGTTTCCGAAACGGGCACATGGCAGAAGTCAATAGCATCATTTTTACACGAGAAGGTGAGCATTTTAACGTTTGACGATCTCGGAAGATATTTTAGACTTCCTGCATTCTTTTTCAAAACAAGTGCTCTAAGCCTTTCTCTAGATATTAAAGACCTTTATTACTCTGCCACACGACAAACTGCTTAATTTTATGGAAAGCTACATTGACGAGTTCGGTAGTGTCCCTTTTCAAAATGCCGCAGGGGTGTCTGTTAGTGGTTTTTAGAACATTTATCTTTTTATCTACGTTCCACGTTTATTCAGTATAATGGTAAGCCATGCCGGCAACGCGAAGGAATATGCATTGGATCATGCATTGCTCCGATTCTTAGTGATTTGTTTTTATCCAAACTAGACGACATTGTTGCTGGCCGCCTTGACAGCATGAATTTTCTTCGTGTGTTTCGCTTTGTGTATGATTATTTATTCTTCTTAGATTGTAATTCTGATGCTCTAGAATGTCGCACCCATGATGTGTTATCTATTGTTAAAGAAAATGTTAGGCCCCTCGAGTGTACTCTTGAACTTCCGATTAATAACTCTATACAGTTTCTCGACATAAACTTCACATTTCACCCACATCACACTTGTTGGGCATACCAACCACGGAGCAGCAAGCCACTCCTCTCCTTTCATTCCGCGCACTCAAACTTGGTGAAGAGGGGAGTCATAAACATGTGTTTTAAGAATGCTATCAAGACATCGTGTGACCATGCAATGCCTACCAGCCTCCGTCAACAATCGCAAAGATTGTCAAACTCGGGGTATCGGGCTCTGTTGCAAATCGCTGTTGCTGAGTCCCTGCTTAAAAAGTTGCGAGCCTAACGCAGGGAGAGCAGCCCACTCGAAAACCGTCCAAAGTTCGGTGATACCTTACCTCCACAATAATTCCTACAACTTGAAGAAAACTGGCGGACGTGCCAATATTACAGTGGTTTTTTTCTGCCCCCAAAAAACTGGGCAATTTATGCAGAATGAGGAATCCCTGGGGTCAACGCTCTAGCCATTGCGGTATAAATCATAAATATAGGCGCACAACATGCGCAGAAAACGTGGTATATGAAATTACTCTTTCTTGCGGCAAACGTTACATTGGCCAGACTGGTCGCTGTGTTAATGGCCGGCTTCGCTAGCGCTCTAGCAATGTCAAAAACGAGAGTGGCGGATGGTTAGCGCATCACTGTTCCACGTGTTACCACCAACCACACTGCAAACCACTCTTCGACAAATGCATCATAGTCGGCAAGAATAAAGATAGCTTAACAAGAGAAATTATAGAAGCTGAAAAAATAGATAGGTTGCAGTCTGAATGCTTGAGCACAACCTCTGTATCCCTTTCTCAAAAATAACTCTGTTATCTCTGGCGATTATAAGGGTCTCTGCGCATGTGTGGTAGTATGCAAGTGGAAACCGTGGCATGTATATATTGTGGTTTTTTCCAAATACATTTTGTTGGTAGTTAGCGCTCGTCCTGTTGTCCCCTTTCTTTGCCCGTGTCTAATTTGCGCTTTCAGTTTCCATTAAGCTGGTGGAGGCCGGACGCTACAACCTCCGACGCCGACACTCCGAGTACCATCTAGGGAATCGTGTGCGGGTTTGAACTCCCATTCGACGACGTGGACTTAGAAGCTTCTGCAAGTGTATTTCGGACTATACTGGATTCTCCAACGTTAGGCAACTTACCAACGAGGTGATCCCCGATTTTGATTCCGGAACTTCACGACGACGCACGTTGCCCGAAGTGGTACATGGGGTTCGCCTAAAACTTTACTATGCATCATGACAGATTTTATTTTTTTTTGTTCGGGTTTTCGTTTTATTTTAGCGTAGGGTCGATGCACTCTTGTAGGGGAGTAATATCATGCATTGGATGTGTTTATTTCATCACCATCACCAGCCTATCTATGCCCACTGCAGGGCAAATGCCCCTCCTAATAATCTCCATTACCCCGGTCCTGCGCTAACTGGGACCAATTTATTCCCAGAACATTCTTGATCTCATGTGCCCATCTAACTTTCTTCCGCCCCCTGCCACGCTTGCCTTCTCTAGGGATCCACTCTGTTACCCTTAATGACCAATGGTTATCTTGCCTTCGCATTACGTGCCCTGCTATTATGTTTCTGCTAATATGTCCGTAACACACGTTTGTTCCCTGACCCACTCCGCTGGCTTCTTGGCCCTTAATGTTACACCTATCATCTTCAGTTCCATTGTGCGCTGAGGCGTCCTCAATTTAAGTTGAACCCTCTTAGTGAGCCTCCAATATTCTTCCCCGTAGGTGAGTACCGGTAAGATGCAGCTGTCATACACTTTCTCCTTTAGGGACGATGGTAGGCTGCCATTCATTATTTGAGAATGTCTGCCGAATGCACTTTACCCCATTCTTATCCTGCGAATTATCTCTGGTGGGGATCTGGGGTCATAACTTGGCCTGAGTAGATATATTTGGTTACCACTTCCACGGCCTTGCCACCGATCTCAAACCGCTGTGCGGTCCCGAGGTTAGTGATCATTCCTTTAGTTTTCCGCACATTAATTTTCAGGCCCACGGTTCTACTCTGTTTGTCCAGTGCGGTAAGGATGCATTGCAATTCCTCCAGCGAGTTGCTAAACAAGGCAACGTCATCAGTAAATCCGAGGTTACTGTAGTATTCTTCATTAACCTTACTCCCAAGTGTTCCCCATGCAATGTTCTGATTACTTATTTTAAACACCCTGTGAATAAATCAGATATATCGTGTCTCCTTGTCTGACGCCCTTCCTTATAGGTACTTTCTCCTTATGAAAGATCATGGTAGCTGTGGACCCACTGTTTGTTTATGTTTTTGCTTTTAGCGCCCGGCAGCGCCGGGCTGTGTTATCTGTGTCCTGTGGGCAGCGCATGTTCCATTCTTTGTTTCTTATGGCCCACGGATTATATGATTTGATAAGAAGAATGTTTCGCCCTAGCACCACTTACCTAGAATAGTATTCCTTTATCTACAGTGTTCTCGGTAACCGCACGGTTCGAGGAACACCTCCACCGAAAGATAAATGCCCGCAGAGGAGACACTGCGCATTCGATTAGCCGACACTCGCCTGCGGATGTCAGTTAGTTGTCTGCTGCTTCGCCGCGTGTGCATTTTTTATTTGTTAGGGGAGCACAAGTTCGCTCCAATAAACTTGCTTTTCCTTCAAGCCAACTGCTTCATCTTTGGCTTCATGACAATATTTATACTTTATTAACTAATACACCTTTTATAACTCCTCTCCTGCTCCTAACTAAGCTTATATCTTCAACAGGCGCGGCTGGTCACACACGAATATCCATTTTACAACTCCGAGAAACGAATTGTTGCTAAAGCGAACGGTGGAAGTGTCGTAAGTCGTAATACGGATCGCCTTAGGACTCGTTTTGAGTTTTTGGCTGGTTGTTTGGGTATTTGGGCTATTCTTTATTTTTTTGAGGCACCCTAGAGATGTGAACGAAATGCAACTTTTGGGCTTGCTCACAAGACATAAATGAATCAATCGTTATTTTACACTCTTATCATAGCAATGCTACAGTCTCACCGCAATAAAAAAAAGCCGAAAAAGATATAAAGTTTTAAATGCGCTGAGCACCAAGTATTAAAACGGTCCGGAAATCTTCTCGTTTTCAAAGATTGACAGTGCCGATGGGCACCAACTTGCAGTACGCAGCAATTTATGTGGCCACGTGGGTGACCTAAAGCTGCGGTGTAGGCCAAAAGCTAAAAAGAAACGTTCCCTATCAGCCTTCTATAAGAGCGAAAGGGAGAGCTATCATAGGACCCTGCCACATAAGCGAGTGAAAAAGTATCAGCAAACCTCACTGTCAATGTGTAGAAGACAAAGCTTTCAGAGGGTTTTTAAAACTGAGTCCGCACAATTGCTACTATGCAACGTTTGAAATTTTATACCTTGGGATTTTGTGTGATACGTTTAGAGTATGAAATACATTGTACGCATGAAAAATAAACCAGCTGGAAGTCAGAACACGTTTGTGTCAATGAGTCCCTGGTCTGACCAATGCCGCTGACCAAGCTGCCACACGTGCTTCACAACGCCATGGGCAAATGGGTAAGCGCCTGGATAAGACAGAATTGACTCATTCATTTATTCTGCAGAAAAATATGGTCACTTTGGATAGAAGCAGATGGACATTTTTCTCACACTACTTGTACTGGGTGTTCATTTTCTATGACTGTCTTTTTTTTTTAAGTCAAGGTGTCAAGTCAAGTTGAAGTTTATTCATCAAAAGTAAACGGTTACAAAGAAAGTTTGCAGACAAGGTTCCCGAAGTCAGCGACTGCACTGGGACCCTGGATGGTGAAGTACATGAAAAAGGTTTCAGAAGCAGCAGTGGAAGCAAAAACAAGTACGATAAAACATGAGTGAAGGAAACCAATAAGCAAGAACATGTAGTGCATGGTTTCCGTAGACTTCACTAAAAAATAAGCTATGTACACAAAAAAGTCATTCAGAAATGAAATTATCATTAAACACAATTAAATACTAACGGTTTACAAAAGAACACAAAAAACTACTGCGCAAGCAACTGACGAAAGTCAAACCAGCCAAACCGAGAACTCAAAAAAACATATCAGGTTACGAGAAGACTTCTCAGAGATTTTTTGAAAAGCTGTGATAGAATTTGAAGACCTAATATTAAGTGGTGGGTGGTTCCACCGATTAATGGCGGCAAAAGGAGATGTTTTCTGGCCATAATTACCTTTTACCTTAGGTAACAAGTTGTTATTCAAGTCAAAAACTAGTATTGTTATGATTCACAAAACTACCCACGTGAAAAAATTCAAAATATAATTGGTTGTTGAGTAGTTTGAAAACAAAATACCTAAGTTTTAATTGAACGATATTGTGACCGATAAAACTGAATTTTCGCGAAGTAGAGGTGATGCACTTGAATGGCGAGGGCTGCTAGTAATTATACGGATAGCTTGATTTTGAATGTGCTGAATGGATGATAGGTGGGTGTGATATGGGTTACCCCGAGCAGTGATTCCATAGTGGATATGAGTGTGCATGACAGCGAAGTAGAGTGATAACAAAGCCTTGGTTGGAAAGAACGGTTGTGCCTTGAGCAATGCCCGGATGCCAAATGCCACTTTTTTCTGATATTCGACGTGAGAAGTGAACTTAAGGTTAGTGTCAATAACTATACCAAGAAATACAGGCAGTCGCGTGCTACGATAAGATTAGAGCCAAGTTTTAATTCCGGCAACATGCCTAACACTTTCTGCTGCTTCTAAAGATCATAAATTTACTCTTAGTAGGATTAATATTTAAATTATTTCTGCAGCACCACTCAGTGACATTCGTTAAAGGAGTGTTGAATTTATCAGTTAAAGATACTATAGATGTGTCCAAGATTATTATTCCAAGATGGCGCCCAGTAAGGATGCGTGTTCTGTGCTCGTGTGTTTTCTACGGGAAACAGAAATTTCTTCGTTACGGTGAGTGCAACAGGCGGGCTCACGCAAAGTGCATAACGTTGCCGGACGAGGACCTACAGTCTATTAAGTCAGGCGCGCGTCGTTTTGTGTGCAATGCCTGCAAGTCTGCCTCGTCGCCGTGTGTGCTGGCTAGCCCTAACGACGACTACGGCGGCGCTGCTTCGGCAGCGACCCTTTCGTCGAGCCCTCCCCGCACAGCCCCCGCCACCCAACCTGTTGACCTTGCGGCCGAGCTGCTGTCCCTGCGCGCCCTTCTCGTGGACGCCCTGGAAGGAATTTCCTTCCTCTCCGATCAGGTTACCAAGTTGGGAGAGGACAAAGAGCGGCTGCGCCGGGACAACGCGACAAAGGCTGAAGCTCACGCCGATGTCGTGGAGACCCTGCGGCAGGAGGTGCGTGCACTGCGCACAGATTTGACTCGGTTGAGGGGCGACCCTCCTTCCCCCTCTCGGCTAGCCGAGTTCCCGCCGCTTCCAACCGCGTCGTCCGCGGAAACAATACCCCCCACTCCGCTGTCGCAGAGCGCTTCGCCTGCCGCATCGCCTCTCTCGGCCGATCTCAGCTCGAAGGTTGTTTCTTCGAAATCCCATCGCCTGGACCATCCGCCCCTGCACCAACCCCTGCAGCAACGCACTCCCAAGAACTCCGTACTGCGTCCCCTGGCTGTTGGTGTATCTGAGGGATCTGGTCTTGTGGCTGTCAGCCGTCGCAAGCCACCAAAAGCAGTGTTTGTAACAAAACTGGTTCCATCTACAACTTCAGCTCAAGTTTTCGAGCACCTGTCCGGTGTGGGGGCCGCCCCGATTGTGTGCAAACGTTTAAAGACGAGGCATGACTCTTACGCCTCTTTCTACGTCGCTGTGGACGACGCGTGTTTTGAGCGGCTCAAAGACCCTGCGCTGTGGCCTCGGCACTGTCTTTTCAAGCCCTTCCGTGGTGAATTGCATGAAAAAATGATTCATGCAGAGCAGCAACGACTTGATGATGATGGCAGGTAATAGTAGCTTTGATTGCTTTTATCAGAACGTCCGTGGACTTCGCACAAAGTCAGCTGAATTTTTCTCAAGTGTTGTTTCTTCTTGCTGGCCTATAATTATTCTGACAGAAACTTGGTTGTGCCCGGACATAAGTTCCAATACCTTGTTCCCTCCGCATTACCAAGTTTTCCGGCATGACCGTGACCCGTTGCACGATAAACAACGGGGCGGTGGTGTGCTTATTGCCCTACATGACTCCATCAAGTGTAAACGCCGCCTTGACCTTGAATTAGAGAGTGAGTGTATTTGGTTAGAGGTGTTTTGTGATCGGGGTGAACGGCTCTTAGTGTGTACATACTACATTTCCCCCGAGACACATGCCAGTGAGTTCAGAAATATCCTTAACACAATCGAAACTACAGTAATATCTCACAGTGATCACCATTTCCTTGTCACTGGGGACTTTAACGCACCGGGGATTTCTTGGGAGACTCAGCGGGTCAGTCAGGCGTCTCATGCAATATCTCCGAAGTGTGACTTTCTATTTGATTTTATTTCCTTTACTTCCTTGCAGCAGTGCAGCCTCATTAGGAATTCATGTGGGAACGTCTTAGATTTGTGTTTGACTAGCTTGGAGGCTGTCGACGTCTCGCACAGTAATACTAACCATGTAAAACCGGACAAGTTTCATCCGTCATTACATATTTCATTGCATAACGTATCTCTCCTTCATTACAGTTCCCCTGTTTGCACACCAGGAAGCAGTGGTTACGACTTTGCTCCTGGTGACTACATTGGTTTATTTAACTTTCTTAGTAACACTGATTGGTCACCAATAGCTAACCTCAACGACATTGATGAACAGACCGATTTTTTTACTGAAGTTGTTCACGATGGCTTGAGGAGCTTTGTTCCCCGAAAATTTGAAAAGAAAGGCAATTTTCCGCGTTGGTTTTCTGCTGAACTTAAACGAGCTTTGGGGAGGAAAAATCGAGCGCACAAGCAAGCTGAGAAAACGGGGCAGGAAAGGTGGCAGAATGAGTTTCGTCAACTCAGATCTCTTTGTAAATGTCTGGTTAGGCGCGATAGGTCGAATTACATTGCCGCGGTTGAGGCTGATGCAACACGCAATGCAAAAGCTTTCTGGGGCCACGTCCGTTCTCAAACATGTAAAAATTCACCTGGGAACATTAACCTCATCGATGAACGAGGATAGAGCATATAGGACGTTGCCAATGCCTTTGCGCGACAATTCCGTTCCACTTATGGCAACAACAGTGCAGCTTGCCCCCCTCCACAATCTCTAGGTTACTGTAAAAACTCAGAAGTGTTGGTTTCGGAAAGTCTCGTTTTGAAAGCTCTGAAACAATTGAAATCGTCATTTTCATGCGGCCCTGACGGCATTCCTTCTGCCGTACTGAAAGCGTTTGGTGATATCCTAGTTCCAGTATTGACGTGTATATTTCAAACTTCTCTCAAGTCTGGCAAGTTCCCCGCTCGTTGGAAGAATGCAAGGGTTGTTCCTGTATTTAAGACAGGTTCAAAATTGGACCCCACTAACTTCCGACCGATATCTATTCTATGTGCTGCTTCTAAATTGTTTGAGTCAATACTGCATAAACTACTCACATTCAGTATAAATACCACATTAATACCTGAACAGCACGGTTTTTTCGCGGGCCGATCGACCACTACCAATCTCGTCAACTTCATGCTGCATGCTTCGGAAGCTGTGCAAGGGAGAGGTCAACTTGATGTAGTCTACTTTGATTTAAGCAAGGCTTTTGATGTCGTCTGCCACGAGCTCTTAGCCAAAAAACTATCTGAGCTTGATATACAACCATCTCTGATATCTCTTATATGCAATTATCTATGTGATAGGTCATGTTTCGTGCATGTAAATGGAGTCTTCTATTTCCTATGAGGTCACCAGTGGTGTCCCTCAGGGCTCAGTTCTCGGGCCACTTCTCTTCTCAATTTTTATAAATGATTTTTAATTAATATTTTTATATGATTTTTATATGATATAATGAATGATTTTATAAATGAATATTTAATGATTGTAATTTTCTTTTATATGCCGATGATGTAAAAATATCTAAATCTGTTTTCAACTCTGCCAGCTGTTCCGCTCTCCAGAGAGCAATCTCGTCCTTCTCGCATTGGTGCTCATGCAACAAACTCCTCATTAATACATCTAAAACTAAGGTAATGACATACACAAGAAAGACTGACAACATCTTGTTTCCCTATAACATCAACGGTGAATTACTCCCACGTGTGGTAGAGGTTAATGACCTAGGCGTCACTTTCGACAGTAAACTGAGCTTCTCTCCACATATTCAGGTAATTACTCGTAGAGCTCTTCGATCGCTTGGCGTTGTCTATCGCGTGTCCAAGGAGTTCAAGGAGCCGATTTCTCTTCTCAAGCTCTACACAACTATATGTCGTCCTCAGCTTGAATATGCATCTGTTGTCTGGAACAGCACGAGCAAAACAAACCGTAAGCTTGTAGAAAGGGTCCAAAATAAGTTCATATCTATCTTCAACCATCGCTTTGGCGATAGTAGTAATTATAACCCTGGATCGCCCTCTTCATTGACGCTATCATGCTTAACTTCCAGGCGGAACAAGGCTGATATTCTCTTCCTCTTTAAAATTATGCACGGCATAGTGTCTTGTGGTGAGCTGCTACAGCATGTTCGTCTTTATGTGCCGCAAAAGTGGACCAGGAAACATGATACCTTTTGCAACCCCAATTGTCTGCGTGTCTTGTGCCCTGTGTTCCGACTGCAATGCACGTACAATCGGTACTCGGATTACCTTGATATATTTAATGATTGCCCTGCTCTGTTTCGCAAACATGTCTGTGAGTTTGTATTGGCGTAACTGCCAACTTTCTCTTATTCTGCATTTGTCTTTTATCCTTGAGTTCATGCACTTAAATGACTTTCATTCCGTAACTTCAACATAAGCTATCCTTTCGTTTTTTTCCCCTTTCTATTTTGTATTTTATTTTGTATTTGAGAGATGTGTACATTATGTTTCGTGTGTTTCTGTTTCCGTGCGCCAGCACAAAGGCCCCCCCGGCTGTTCCTGGGCACGCAAATAAATGATTGATTGATGATTGATTGATGATTGATTGATTGATTGATTGATTGATTGATTGATTGATTGATTGATTGATTGATTGATTGATTGATTGATAATGTTATTGTGGTATTGTCAGCATATAAAAAGACAGTTGTAGGGGCATAAAAAGTTGGGTAAGTCATTGATACAAACAATAAGCAACCGAAAATGGAACCGTGCGGGACACCTTGGTTAATAGTTTTACAGTCGGAGAACGAGCCAGCTGCAGCAACCACGCATTGCCTATCAACCAACAATTTTTCATAGAGTAAGTGCTGGACCGGTTATACAGCAGCTTCGAGTTTCATAAATAAAATTTTGTTATTGGTGGTATCGAGAGCTTTTGTGAAGTCTGAGAATACGGAGCCAACATAATTGCCACAGTCAATAGATTTTTTAATAAAATCAGTTGAGGTTAGTAAAGCCAAGCTAGTGGAACTGCCCGCACGAAAACCGAACTGTGAATTATCTCTCACGTTAAATTTTACTAGATTGTCAGTTAAGCATTTAGCAAGTAACTGTTCGATGACCTTGCTCAAACTGGAAAGGATTGAAATTGGTCTATAGCTGTTAAAACCTTGTTACCTTTCTTAAATACTACAGCAACCTTTGCCCTCTTTAAGATTTTAAGAAACTAACCAGACCTAAAAATAGTATTAGTTATGATACTTTTTGTTTCCGAAATGATATGAGCAACAAGTTTCAAATGACTCATCGAAATGTCGTCCAAACTCGGAGTGGTATTATCCAAACGGGGACTGTCCTCTCCCTTGCGGTCCTTGCGGTCGTGTACCTTGCTATCCTTGTGTTATATTCAAGTATTGTAGACATCTCTCTGCCCTTTGCGTTTTTTTTCTGGAAGTGCGAAGTCAGCTACCCCTTTATTCATTGCAAACATGAATTTCTCTTTTCAGCAGCTCCTGTCAAAAATAATATATGGCTTTATAACAATTCTTTCCTGAAACGTTCTCTCTGGTAATTTTTGTTACTGTAAGGCATACAGCTGCATTAGCATTTCTTTAAATATTTATTAGACGCAAGTATAAAATCAGGTGCTGTTATTTCGAAGCTTCACATTGAAACTGCTCCCTTCCGAAGGTTGTGATCAGGAGTCATGAAAACCGTATACATTCTCGCCATTATGGCCATTTTTGCTTCATCACTGTGAGTACTACTTGTTGCACGTTCAACTGAATATTTGCATTAGTAGCCATTTATATGTATTATATCTTGTTCCAAACAGTAATCACAAGCGCGTATGTAAGGTCAAACTTTAGTACTCATCTTTAAATTTATGCCTAATTCGCGGAATAACGTTTTATTATCTTACACAAATCAGCACATGACCTATTCAAAAAAGCAATTCTGGAATAATTGTAAGAGCTACAAAGCTCGATGAAATTTAACGTGTGATGCCAAGCTTGCAAAAATCTTGCCCTAAACGCAACTGCCCTACTTTTGCACACATCTTCACAACCGTACCTCCATTCAAGTTCAATATTTTTATTACTTTCACTCTGCATGGAGAAACACAAGGGGCTGTCAAACACTTCTTCACCTTTGGCCGAATACCTGGTGAAAGTTATAAAAATCATGACGAGAAAATAAACCTGTTTTCCACGTCAAAATAAAGATTTCAGGGAACGATTTCGTCTAGCCACAACCAGGTATGCACTAGAACTGTACCAAAATTGTTTTGTCTATGACGTCCTTAATGGAGAAGATAACACGGAAGTCACAACGTTTCTCCAAACGGCAGTTTGCTAAAATCCGAATTTATCACAGGGGATACAAAAAATTTGTTGTGAATTTGCAAGAAAATTTAGACCGGAAAGCGCAATCAACAATAAAGTGGTATTGTTAGGATTTTTCATTGCAAATATAAAATAAAAAGTGGATTTCGAATATAATATCCATGCGAGGAAAAATTTCACAGGTTAACAAAGGAGGAGTGAATATATTTTACTTCGGTGAATTCTACAAGCTGAAATTGAACGTAAGAAGCTATTATACACCAGTGTGATGCAATGTCGTGTTTACGGAGTAAGATACAAGAGGAGCCCCGACTCTAACCCAGAAAATATAATTTGCTTGTTCTGATAATGCCCCCGCTGCGCCGGCCGGCCACCTTGGTTTACCTTCCCCGTCTCCCTTCTTCGCACACTTTCGTCATTGTGCCTGCGTATGTGGCTCTCCACTTATTCGCTCTTCCCAGTGGCTTGTTTTCTTTCGCCGCGACATCTGTCTTCGAACATGTCAAACGGTTTGGGCAACAAGAGACATGCGTTGGTGCGCGAATCCGTAGCTCGCTGCACGGCCGCAATGAGAGGCACTGCTGATCGCGCACTGTCACATACGTGACTATCGCTTTCTCTCTATCAGGGAGCATGTAGTCAGACAAAATCAGGGCCAGCTGAAAAATATTGATCTAACCTGATAGTTACAATGCGCAACCCTACAACTACGATGGCCCTGCTCACGGTAAACCGATGCTACACAAAAATGGCCCTTTCTTGTTCACCCGTTCTCCCCCCGCGTTCTTATCTATGCTCCTTCTGCGCACCAACAACGCTTAGGAGGGTCATCAGCAGTCTCTATAGGCATGAAGCAATGACGCTACTTCTACAGGGTGTTTCAGGAAAGAAAATAGGTAATAATTTTAAAAATGGGCTTTAGGAGGAAAATTATTTTTTCTTGCGAGAAATGATCTGAAGCTATAGCTTGAGCAATAAAACAAGTTCGAATTGCTATTTAAGGCAACAGTTAACCAGTAATTTTTAAATATGTTTAATAATTGCTGTTATGCATGTGATTGTATTGTCGAAATTATAGAATATCATCAGTCAACCCGATATTCAACATTACCTTTGCGATAATGTCTTTCCCTGGAGACCTGTGGGGTGGGTACTTCAGTCCTCCGGACGCGCGCACCTGAAGAGCGCTGCAAAGCCAAGTCCACGTGTTGACATCGCTCAGAGCGGCACACTTCACACGCCCGCTGCGCTGTATCACGGCCGGGCTAGAGCGGGCTAGCACCTCCGTTCAAGCCCTGACGTGCCTTCATCTTCCTTTAAACGGAAATTATAATAATAATAATTACAAAAAGGGCTATAAAACTTGTTGAGTTGCTTGTTACTTGTCATACTTAGATAGTTCTCTGCGGAGTTGCAAAACTTAGAAACTCCTGCCTGCGACACGGGCTCCTCGCCGGAGGCGGCTAGTTATGGGAACGGCTGGTACTCGCGCTTTCTTCAAACTATCCCGAAATAAACTGCAGCAAGAGGATATGGGAAACATTATCTGGTAGGTGCGAAGGGTACCCATAAGTCACACTTTAGCAATAAATTTTATACGTATAGATAATATGTAATATGTGAATTTCCGGGAGGCATCTGGTCCCGGAAACACCTAACAGATTCCTAGCGCTGTGCTACGCAAAGAAATTTGACTGATTTCCACTTCTTTAAGAGACTTAAATTAACAAAATTCCACCCGCCTCTTTGAAGGCACCCTGCAACCCTTTCGATAACCGCTTTCACTCTTTCCTTCGCACCTGGAACCACTGCGAAAGCTATAGTTATTGGCAGCACGGAGCGGCATTGCATGGTTTCCTCGCCACTACAAATGAGGCTTCCATTTCTGCTTTGTTTTTCTGGCTTTTTTTAAGTTGCTATCGAAAAGCATTCATTGCTGCAACTGGAGAAAAATCGGGTAACAGCCACTACATGGCCGTAGTGACGTAATTCGAGCTGTCGAACAACGTCAGGATAGGGAAAGAGAGAAAAATGTTTTGAGCGAGTTTACAAGTTATCTGATGAGCATAGAGCAGTAAATATTGTCTGAGGTAATTTCCGACTACAAAATTCAAGTACTGGGAGTGTTGGGTGACTGAGGTTTCGAAGGATTTAGGATTTAAAAAAAACTGAAAAACGTCTTGCGGGTTTTAAATGCCTGTCATTAAATGTCTTTAAACGCTTGTTGCGACAAATTCGTGAAATGTTTTGCTGGACAACTTTATGGGCACCATTTCTAAGCAAACAACAATAGGATGTATTACCGGCTGAATAGTAATTCAGAAACCCCTAAAAGCACTTAATTTACCAAAAATTTTGATATTCCCTGTTATAAGGCTGGTATGTAACAGTCTTGTAAAACACTTTTTGCATGTTTGTATTGGTTACCTATATCAACAAAAATATGTTCGATATGTCGACGATACTGCTGAAAAACGTAGCAGAAAATTTGGAAATATCATGGGTAATATCTTTTTATTTAATCAGCAGCATCGACCTCCTACACCATATTAGGAATTTACTCTTGAAATTCGAAGTTTCTACAACCATCACTTTGCCATCACGTTGACATCAAATGTTAAACCTTTTCGACCCGTTACGGTGCAAGTTCAAAAAAATCCTTGTCGCACTTTTAGCGGCCTCACAGGGCGAAACCTTTGAAACAGGCTTTGCGCATTTCAAGGGGTAACATTGATCAGCAAAGACCAATTGAACGTACCACTGAGTCAAACACAAAAAAGGTGATCTTTAAAAACACCCAATTTGCTCCGAAATGCAGATTTTCTCCATTAGTTCTGGTTGGCGCCAAAACTATAAACCACTTTTTAAAGAATCTTACGGGCCTACATAAAACTGCAAAAACCACTTCGATATCTCAAACACGGGTCGGCGAGGTGACCACAAAGTTGTGATAACCACAATATATGCTCCGACAGTACTCAAGTCTCTATATCCAGTGGTTTGGGCTGAGAGTTGATAAATCACTCAGTGTGTCAACAGTCCGTCGGGCACTTCTTTTTATAGGTATAGATTAACGAGGCTTTTTCTAGATGAACTTTCATCTAACATATTATAATTTTATTGCCTCTAGGTAATTTTCAGTTATTCGCTAAAATCTGCAAGAAATGAAAAAAATAAATGTGGAACATGTGCTTACACTTCGCACTTTGTGGTTATCCTATTTACGGTGGCATCATGGAAGTCACACACTTACGTCAATCTGTATGTGGCTATTTAACTGCTGGGACAACCATGTGGGGTGTCGCAAGTGTTCGCATGTATGAGAGGAAGGGGTTAGCGGGGCTTGATGAGTGCGTCTGAAAGCGTTTGACCATATGAGACTGTGCGGGCCGTCCGTGATACAGGAAGATCTTTTTAGCGTCAACCCTCTTCTCCTGCCATGATTGCCCTGCACTATGTGAATTGTGAGAAAGGAGAACTATTTTGCTTTATATAAGAGCAAACACACGAATAAACATCTCTCACGCAATACGAATATTCACGGTGATTTGCAACATTAGCGTTGGCTTCAAACGCACCAAGATTCCACCATGATTTCTAAAACCGCATTCCGCGTTTTAAGTGCATTCTGCAACACAGGAACAATGCTGAATTCGATTATTTCCGATGTACTGTCGGGACCACAGTGGCGCTATAGCGTTTGTAGTATGTAGCATGCATAGCGGAATGCGTATGCTCCCTATGGATCTCATCACAGGGAGAAAGAAGCCCTGCTGAACTCAAACAAGACACGGTGGAGCTAAGCCATTCATGATGTGGTAGCGTGGGCCGCTACACCCTCATGCGACACGAACGCAGATACAGAAACAATTTGGCGTGTCACCTCACTGGCTAGCATTCACACTTATTTCGACCCGGTCAGTTTATTTTCAATTTGTCGAAAATGTTCAGATAAGTTTGAGAATCACTATTTCTCAGAAGTAAGTAGCTTTTTTCGGCATTTGTTATACCTTGTAAAACAACTGAATTGGTGTTTAGCAATTTATTGAATGTAGTTTCATTCGTCGCGCGCAGTGCACAAATTGTAGCGTTTCCCTGGCGGCGAGGTATATTTATATGGTCCCTATATTTCGTTTTCCCGCCATGACAACCAATCCTTAAACTATCTTTGCCGTAAGACAACTTATTTTGTCGGGCAACAGTTAATCTGGAGGTACTTGCGAGTAAGCTCATCAAGCCATTGGTAGAAGGCACGGCAACGACGCGAAGCCTCGCCAAAAAGTTCAGAAAGCAATCGTTGACGAACACGACAAATTGAGCCTGAATGAGCCCGATGTCGCGGTTGGCGACTATAGCAAGTGCCGCTACGCGTGGAACGCTGAGCAATGGTGCATATTCGCAGCGCCATCTACACTGTTCTCCGCGAATTGCGGGCATTTCGGATTGTCCGAGGCAGCCGAGGTGGCCTCACCGGCTAATCTTTATCCGTGGTCGTGCTATCTTAAGGCCAGACTGGAGAGCAGCGTTATAAAACATCACGGTGCCAAAAAGGCCTTCCGAAAAGCACGCCCATGGTTTTCACTGATTTTTTTTCGCAAGCTGCACTACTGCCATTTTGCTTCTGTCTGATGCTGCTATGTCGCTGCGCTGTGTTGTTGTGCTGTTCGGGTCCCACGTTGTTAATCGCAAGTGCAATTTCACTCTTGGCCCAACCATATTTTGTTATAAAGCAAATTTCGTTGATGTGGACTCTAACCTGGGCGTAAAGCCACCACCCTTGTTTCTCTTTTTGTGGCATTCCGTTCGCCTCTACCTTCCTTCGAAAGTATGGACAATAACTGCTGTTAACGCCATCGATAACGCTAGCACCGTCCTTGACGCCATGCCAAAGCCTATCGTTAACGCCATGCCACGCAATGTTACACTCTTTGCACGTCCGTCAAAACGCGGCTACTGACTGTCGATGCAAGACCTTAAAGCGTGACGTTAGACAACCACAGACCGGCGCGTACCCGTGTTTCACCTCAAGCTGCAGTGGGAGCAGTGCAGCTGGCTCTTAAGGAAACGTTGGCGCTGTTAGGGCTTCATCATTTGAAAACCGCGAAAGCTCGTATGGCATTGTATTGATGCTTCCGCACTAAAATTTTACCAAAACAAAATCTTCTCTTTACGGTCCAGGGTATGTGTCCAGAGCTCCAAAGGCCAGTGCGGCCATACGAGGTGAGTATAACAAAGTTTGGTGTACGTAAAAATGTTAATAAAGTAGCGTCTGCTGGTTTGCTTAAGGGTTCCATACTTTACCCAAATTTAGCAGAACCATGCGAGTATATAGGCATTCAGGCAATGCTTGGGTAAACAGCCCGAATCTTAAAAAAAAACGTAATACATATCACACTTGCATTGACATGGTTTAATGGGCACGTGACAGCCTAATAGACTTTATACTGTATAAAATGCTGCATTGAATAACTGTTTCGAGACATAACGCAGATAACAGCCGGAAAAATTCTTTTATGGGGTGCTCATGCATTTTAAAGCATTGTGTTTAGACATATCTAAATTTATGCGTTTCGTATAGTCTCGAGAGCGTCTGCTATGGAGCGGAGTCACGAAAACGACGACGACGAAGGTTTCCTCGAGGTAGCGCGAGAGGGAGGACTCGTGTTCTGACGCGAGCTGGAGAACTCCGAGTTCATGCCCTTCCTGGCCAATCCCCCACGTGGGTATGTGCCATAAGACGAGGAATAACAACAAGAGATGATTCAGCAGAGGAGCGCCGGACTACGTTATTTTGGGTTGCTCCCGTGTCTGGCACAAGCTCGCATTAATAGATCATCGTTTGCCTATTTAATCACCTTCGGCTGCTGCAAATCTTGGAACACAACCATCGTGGATGTGCAGGGTAGGCAACCCGTATCTAGTACTCCTTGCCGCCGTTCATCAAGGCCCGTGGGTCCTCCGGTCTTCGACACCACTCTTCGTAGCAGGCGTCACCTGCAAGGTGTAGCCCCTGAGTTCTCCTCCTTCCCACACTGCGTGCCAGTCGCCTAAATCGTGAAATACAGACTTTGGGGCAGCCGCCCACCTCACAGGTGCCCTTTTAACAGCATCGGGTGCCGAGCTGTTTTCACGAAAGGTATTTGATAATGTGAAGATTGGCTCGACTAATGTGAACGGGTGCCATCGTTTATTCTTTGAAATTACGACCAGGAGCTTAGGAATGTATACTGTTGGTGACACAACGGTGCAAGGATATTGTCATCAAGCCAAATAAGACGCAGTTGACTCGAAGGAAAGTAAGTTTATTGGAGCGAAGTTGTGCTCCCCTAGAAACTCAAAAAATACCAAGGCGGCAAAGCAGCAGTCAACGAAGTGATGGCCGTAGGCGAGAGTCGGCTAATCGAATACCGCGGAATCCGCTTCTGCAGGCGTTTATATTTCGGCGCAAGTGTTTCTCGAACCGTCGATTTACATCCAGAAACACTGTAAATCAAGAAAGATTATTCGAGACTGTTGCCGTTAGTTCGAAGCGCTCACACTATCAAAGAAAATAACACGTGCGGCATGAAAAGAAAGAATGCAACAAGAGCTTCAACTGGTTCACAGATAACACTGACTGGCGTAGCCGGGCGGTAAAAACAAAATATCAACAAACTCAATGCAAGGTTCGCGGCATTACCCCCCTCTTAGAGTGCATCAACCCGATGCTAAAATAAAAGTACAAGCACAACAAAAAAAAAACAGTCCATCTTGCGTGGTAAGGCTTTAGGCGAACCACGTGGACGGACTTTGGGCCGTGTAAATCGTCGTGATGTTCCGGAACCACCACCGGGGTCATGTCGTAGGTAATTTGTACAACAGGTTGTAGAATCCGGTAGGGCTCCGAAATCCCCTCCCAGAAGCTTCTCACTCAGTCCCCGTCGTCGGATGGGGGGCCAAACCCACACACGATCCCCTGGGTGGTACTCGGTGTTTCGACGTCATAGATTGTAGCGTCCGGCATCCACTAGCTGCTGGCCCGTTGTACGAACTCGAGCGAAGCTGGCGGGCCTCCTCCACACGTTGAAAGTATTGTTGGACGTCGGCATTCAGGTCGTCGTCTTATACGTGCCCGTAAAGCATGGCGTCAAGCATCGGAGTCGGCCGTCTTCCATTGGCTTAGTTGCTTGGGATAGCCGTTTTGGTACGCAAACTAGACATAAGGAAGCACTTCGTCCCGGGTCTTATATTCAACATGGATGTACATAGACAGCATATCCGCAATCATCTTTTCAAACGTTTCGTTAGTCCAGGTCGTTTGGGGGTAGTACGCCGTCATTCTTCGGTGATCCGTATTGCTGTAGCGTAATATTCCTTGCATCAGCCCCACAGTAAAGGCCGTTCCGATGTCCGCGATTGGACTCCAGGGGCTCCATGTCGCAGCACAACCATGGTTTAGGAAGAGCTTCCCGACTTCTTGCGCAGACCCCTCGAAAGAGTGGTGGTGTCTGCGTAGCGCGTCATGTAGTCTGTCGCTACGACAATCCGCTTGGTTCTCAGGTCTTGACGTGGAGAACGGGCCGAAAAGGTGCATTCCAAACATGTTGAAAGGGCCTCCATGGGACGGCGATCGGCTGCAGAAGTCCGGCGGGTCTCGTCGGTGGCGTTTTTCGTCGCTGGCAGTCACGGCAGCTCCGGACGTAAAGAGTGACGTCGGATGCAAGGCGGCGCCAGTAGTACTTCGTCCTTGATTTTTTCCAATAGTGCGAGCTCTGCCGAGAATGTCCGCAGGGCAGGTCGTCGTGGCACGTTTCCAAAATTTCGTCGCGAAGGTCTCCAGGGATTACAAGACAATATTTGTTCTCGTTCCTGTGTTGAAATTTTCTTCACCATGGCGAAGTTTGTGAGGCTGAATGCTGGTAAGCAGCGTTTGAAAACCCTAGGCACGGGGACACTGCGTAGTCGATCATGATGCGTAACTCGGAGTCGGCACCCTGTTGGGGCGCGGGACAAACAGTCGACGTCGAAGTGTTGTCTGCCGGGTTATAGGCGATTGCAACGTCAAATTGTTGTAGACGCAAGCTCCTTTGCCCAAGAAAGGCCCCAGGGGCCCTACAAATTGGCAAGCCAACACAGCGCGTTGTCGTCTACCACAACCTTGAAACTCTTTACCATTCACGTATGGGCGAAATTTTGAAATGGCCCTATGATAGCCAATCACTCTTTTTCGGAGGGCGGAGTAGTTTTCTCCTCCTAAGACAGACCACAGCTGGCATAGGCGATTACGTTCTCACAACCGCTTTGCTTTTGGATGAGGACGGCACCCAAGCCTATATCGCTGGCATCCGTTTACATTTCCGTTTCGGCTTTTTCGTCAAAATGAGCCAGTACGGGCGGGCTTTGCAGGCGTTGTTGCAGCTCGCAGAATGCTTCCTCTTTCGCACTTTCCCAGCTCAAAGGGTCTTTGGTCAAGCGTGTGAGTGGCTCTACAATGCGTGCGAAGTTTGCGACGAAGCGCCGGTAGTATGCGCACAGTCAGAGAAATCTCGCACGCCCTTCTTTTCTTTGGGTCTTTGGGAAGTTCGCTATGGCCGAAGTTTTTGCCGGGTCCAGGCAGGACTCCTGCGGCATTGACGACGGTGGCCCAAAAACTTGAGTTCCGTACGACCAGCACAGTGTCCATGACTCTTTGAAACGTTGCTGGCGCCGTGCACAGCCCAAACATCATCCCCTTGAACTCGTATAGGCCGTCCGGGTTATGAATGCAGTCTTCTCTCGGTCTCTCTCTTCCACTTCAATTTGCCAGTAGCCTGTATTCAAATACATCAAGAGAAATACTTTACGCCAGAGGTGGTTGAGGGCGTCGTCGATTTGTGGCCGTGGATACACGTCCGATGTTCGCTAGGCTCCACCTTCGGTTATAATTCGGTGCTTTTAGGGGTGCCTGACGTAATTTTGAGTTCGACGAAAAACCCTCGCTGTAGAGGCGCAGCAAATGACTGGATTTTCTTGTGGCAGCGCAACGTTCCCGTCGAAAGGATGCGGCAGCTTGGAAGCATCTGCGTGTGCTCGTTCAAAGTTAGCGACCGCGATCACTTGACTTGCTTCTTGCGTTTCTTCGAGGAACGCATTGCAACGCCGTTGTTTAGATGCTGGTACTTCGAGAATTTGCATTGCTTAAAGCGCGCAATGCCTCTTGCGACGGAGACACTGCGGTCGAAAAGCAAATTTTGGTCACCCTCTACTATAGCATTGACGTCAAGGACAGCATCTTGCAGTAACACGGCGATAATCGAGCTTGTGCAGGGAGGAAGATGACGTGATGATCGAAGCACAGTGTTCGGGATTCGGTTCCGGCGTCATGGAGTGATCGAAGGAAAAAGTTATAGACTTTGTCTGGAGATCAATTAATGCACATGTTGTCGGTCAAACAGTTCCTTCCGAAAATTACGCCGCGGGAGCAGGTAGCCAAAATGACGAACACAACAGTGTACGTGGTGCCATCTATGCTGACTCGGGATGTGACGTTCGACATTCTATATAAGATGGCCTCCTGCTGTGCGTATGTGCGGACCGTCCCATCTGATCCTAACTTTCTTCATCTTAGACGCGAATTCTGCGCTCATTACTGAGTAGTCGGCTCCAGTGTCTATAAGGCCGACTACATCAAAGCCGTCGATTCACACTTGACATTGGACGCCGCTTTCCTCGAGTTTAGGGTGCGTCGGGACGCCGTATCTGGGCCTGTGTGTGTTGCCGCTGGGGAATTATGCGTCGTCCGTTGCCTTCGCCTTCTTTGGTTCCAGGCTTGGTCATGCCGGGTACGCGTCGGGTGGCGTCGTCGTCGTCGTGTTCGCGAGTCACGTCCGGGTTAGACCGCGTCGTCGGGTTGAGGGCATATCGTGAATCATGGTCTTCGGCGAGTCGTCGCGTCATTGGAGGGTTTTATTTTGCCGCCATCGTACAACTTTGCCTCCAGAAGTTGCTTGCTTTTAGTTCCCCTACGTGGGCAGGGGTGACGTTTAGTTTCCCCTACGTGGGCAGGGTGACGTTCCACGTGCGAAGTCAGCATTGCTACGGTGGCTCTGCGATTGGTATGGGTTTGGGCGACGGCGAATGGTTGAAACGGGACTGGGTCAGCGGCTGGTTTGAGATAGGTAGTCCGTCGGTGACTCCGTGGTCATTGCCCAGGGGAGAAGACGAAGGTGCTGTCAGCGGATAAACCACGCCATCCGAGTCTCTTGAATGGGCAGCGACGATAGATGCGATCGGCCTCCTCCGCAGTGGTAGCACGGCGGACATTATCGGGCGGTTTGCTAAACGTCGGTCTTCCTGGTCGTGTGATTTTGGGCTGCGGACTGGCGGTACGGTGGACGGCGGCGGACAGTGGGAGGCGGCGGCAAGTGAACGGCGTGACAGCGGGCTTCTCGACGACGGGTTGGAGAACTGCCTCGTTCGGGCCTTCTCCAACGCGGTCGACGAAGTCTTCGGGAGCCGCAGAGTAGCATCAAAACCTTAGTTTCTTTTCTTCACTCCTTGCACGGCCAAGTGTGGCTCAACCAACACGAGCACGCGGGTTTGCTTCCGAGCTGCTCGGCCGTTCCTTGCGGCATACTCGGTCTTTTCCAAACGTGGGTGGTTCCCGCGTGTCTTGAAGTCTTCGTTGTCTCCCATCGGTTAAACCGGATCACGTCGATCAGGGATGGTGGCTCCCGGGGTTGGCGACTTGAGGTTGTGGATGCGTTGTAGTCGGGAAATGTGGCAGTTTCCGCAGGTTCTAGAACACCCCCTCGTGTAGAAGGACCACTGCAATTCCCACCGGATTAAAAAAACTAACGGTGTCGCGTAGCACTCCTCACGAGAGCAGGTGTTGGAGCCACAACCTCCCATTAATAGCGCCTGCACCAATCCGACGCAGCAGAGGGGTGTCCGACAACCACCGCATTGATTAGCGAAGGCGAGGTGGTCGTACATTAAATGGGATGTAATGCCTAGGAGGGCAGGCGAAGCCCGTTCGTATTTCCAGAGGACAAGCGTCTTCTCCACTACGCGGCCGCTTGTAATTAGGCTCAGACGAAGGGCTGCGCGGCCAATCCAGCCACGACGACCAAGTTGGACGCTTCTATGAAGATGTGGAACAGTAAAGCAAAAACACTTCGGGGAGTTGCACAAGTTGGGACTATGGTCTGCGAAGAGCTCTTGCCGTAACGCCCTGCTCGCATCAGAAACCTTAGTTTCTTTTCTTGCAGTATGTGGAAGTGCTCATTTCTAGGTCTGAGGAGGGACCGCAACAAGCACGGCGAACAAGTCACTTCAGCTCCTAACGAGGAAGCAGAGCAACCAACACGAGCACGCTGAGTGTTTCGGGGGCATTGGGATGCTGCGTGCGCAAACCATGTCTGCAGCAGCTGCTCTATTACGGAAGTTCCTTGTAAGAACGGAGGTGCCAGAGTCGTGGGGAAAAATCGCTCGGTCATGAATAACTGCCAGGTACAGCAGCCGGGACATGTCAGCAGAGGAGATAGACATCCCACCATACAGAAGAATTAAGGAAGGCTTTTGAAAGGGGGCAAAGCACCTGGTGAGTGGTTCGGAGAAATTGTACTTGAAACGAATCAAATCCGTGAGAAGAGTCTTCAAAGTAGCTTAAAAACACTTACCAAGGTAATCCTGAGTGTTTCATTCGTCATCCCATTCGGTTCACAAACGTTCGGACATAGATTATGAAAAGCATTTGACTCTCAAGATGCTCCAGCCATACTCAGGATATCTCAGTGGGGATCTTACGTCAGAAGGTGATTCCAAGAAGTATCAGAAATGGGAACAATGGTGGTAACCTCCTGATGACGGCAGTTGCAAAGCTGCTGGACAAACAAGTGGGCAGGAGTGCGGTTTGAAATAGGTCGAATATATCTACTTAGGCGTGGTCCCAAATGAGGCATGGATGCGTTGTTTCAGATAATGAATGGCACCGGTCAGTGACGTCTTCCGCATTCAATTGAGAACGACTATGCAATGGCATGATAGTCCAAACTCCGGCTTTCGGCCTTGCTGTTCGCGGCTGGCACGAGTTGGGCTTGGTTGACGACTTGAAGAGGATTTAGGGTGCATGTACCCCGCACAACCACCAGATGTCACGAAGCCAAATACTACGCAGTTGTCTTGAAGGAAGATAGGTTTATTGGATCGAAGTTGTGCTCCCCTAACGACTGAAAAAATACGAAGCTGACGAAGCAGCAGTCAACAAAGTGACGTGCGTAGGCTAGTGCCGGCAAATCAAATACCGCGGAATCCGCTCTGCGGGCGTTTATCTTTCGGTGCGAGTGTTGAGGAGAGTTAGGTTTCGTTGATCCATGAAGTTCGCCAGCACCCTGTCTCTCTTTGAGCAGAATTCGTAGCCCCCAAATTGGGGGGGGGGCATTGAAATCTCCTGATATCTATAAAGGTCGGCTGCCCGCCTCTCTCTTGGTGTCGAGTAACGTGCCCTCTATCTCAGATCCTTCTTAGAGGGGCCAGCAGGATGGTTTTAGCTATAAATATGTCCTTAGCTTTTTATGCTTCTGTGAACTTCCAGAGAACGTGTTCACACCCTCTCTGGCTGGTGGTCTCTGTTGGCTGGTCATGTGAGCAACTACGCTGCTCTCGAACTAGTACTTGCTGTGCTTTTGTCACTGGGATCGGTTGTATGTGATGCACCCCGGGAGTTTCGGTGGCGACTTCGTTTCTTGTATTGCAAGATATCCGGCTAGTGTTCCCGCATTATCTCTGTACTGCTGAAATTCCCCTATTTTGTCCTTCATTCCTCGACAGTTCCGTTGCGCTAAGGCCTTTGTATCTTCCTATTTTTGCGACTGTGATCTCGTCTTGACTCATGTTAAGTGGTCGTGTAGACTACTTCCCATGAATTGATTTTTATACGGGCTCTTTTTGACTTTCTGAGTGGTTATACTCGAATAGAACTCCAGAGAAAACACATCTTGTTTTCGTCAAAGGGCCCCCAGTCCAGCCAATGGTGTCGCCAAGTCAACGATGACTGTCGTGGCCGACATCCTCCACGCGGCGCTCACGAAAGAAATAAAAAGCTTGTTCTTCGGCGCTAACGAATTTCTACGAAAATAGCCACTTCCGCTGTTTCCGTCTGTCAATCGGCGCGTCGTGCTCTCTAGAGCGCTTTTAGTGCCATTGAGCAATGTTCCCAAAGTGTTCTTTGAAAAGCCTTGTTCACGGTCTGTGTGCACTGTACTTAACATGGTCGGTACGGCGATCGCCTCCGGTGTTTCGTGTGCTTGCGCGAGCACTCGGCGTTGCCGGGAAACAGCCGGCGCTGCAGGTACTGGAAGCTGTGTGAGCACGATACTGTGTACGCTGTATGATACAAGCGGTGGTCATTATCATGCGTTGGCGTTAAGCCTTGAGCGTAAATTCTGCTCGCTTCTTACCGTTATTTCAACCTGCGTCTGTGCTACCCACATTATCACACCAGTGACGGCGACAGGTGGCAATAACTCCTTGTTTATTGTCGTCTACTACACCAGTAAGTGCTAAACATTACTGTTGTGCATAGCGCACGACATTAACACCATGCAGAGTTATGTACGGGGCGAAGGGCAAAGCGCTACGTCGCGCGGCATTGTGTTAGAGCATATGTCGACTCATGTATACCTGTGTGTGCTGGGCACAAGCGTATTCGCCAAAATGGTTTTCAAGCCGCCAAATAGAAGCTGAATTTGTGTGCTTTTTGCAGTCAATGCGTACGATTTGTAGCTTACCCCTATGATGTGATTGAATATGCCACCTTCCCTATTTTGATTCTTGGTTGCGCTGACATTTTATTGTAAATGTATTAATCGCAACTGCTATGTTTTCGTAGCCTGTTTTTGTCGGAGTGCCTAAGGTTTTTTTTCGTACAAAAATTGTTTGTGAATGAATACGAATACGGGACGTACGGATACGGATACCCGAGGAAGTTTGCCTTTAAGGAAGTTTAAGGAAGTCTGTGATTTTAAAGATTCCACATGATTATTACTACCCTAAGTTTCAATTTATAGTCCAACTATGGTTCGTGAATAAGCTGTCCTTGGCGATGGTCACATTTTAGCAGCTAGATGTCTCAGGTATGACCAGCTGCAACAATGCATTTCAAGACCTGAAACACAGCACTGAAATGAAAAACCCTTTCAGCTTTTCCTTACACTGAGCATGCATATTGTGCACTAAAGTGTTCTTACCATTAGGATGTGCTCTTTTAAACTATATAGACACTGCATGCCTTGGGTTATGTAACTTAAGTAAGAAGCTGCTGGTGCAATGGTCATCTGCCATGCACGTGCCGTAAATTCGAAATTGGGCATTCAGAGTCGACAACATGTCAGCATTTCCGCTATTCCCACTGTTGCTGTCGCAACGAGCTGCTGAGCGAGAAGCTCGCTGCTCCAGCAGCGCTCAGCATCATGGATGCCTACTCGAACAGTAAGCTGCTCTTTGCCACAGCGCTGTTCACAACTCAACACACGCAATGTATCAACATATGTTATGAGTTTAAGGTCACAATGATAGCACATTAACGTGATGCCCAATTAAGCAAACGGACAATGAAGTGATGTTTGAGGCACATAGCTATCTGTACCATAAAAATTATCTGCACTGGTTGATGTACGAAATGTCGATTTATTAGATGCATGAAAACACATAAGAGTAAATAATCAACCACTGGTGCGTCTGGTTCATGTTAGACATCGCTGCACTCATATGTCTGGATCATATGTTCAGGAAAAAACTCATTATCGAGCCAAAGATGCACTACATGATATTAATGTTATACATAGGAGGAGACATTGAAACCAACATCAAGTTTGCGTTTCCCAAAGCTTTGGGCATTGTTTATTAACATAAGGCCTCTACACTTTATCCAGGTTAATTAGAACAGCCAACACCTATTTATCCTTAAATCTGACCTAAGACAAAGATAGCCAGATAGAAGCTGAAACAGAAATAATTACAAATAAAACACTGAAGCAACTTTTCTTCTCCTCACTGCTGTATCTGAGTCACATTTGGATCAGACTGCTAAAGAGATGCACTGCTGAATTATGCAGAGCCAATGAAATCAGCAATAAGACACTGAGTAGATTTATTTGCAATTAACGCTCTATCAGAAGACAACTTGGCTCAGCCAGCCACAGGGGCACACAATGTTGAAGTGTAGGGTTTAACGCGCCGACGCAACGCAGGCGATGGGGCGCGCTGTAATGGAGGGCTCCGGATTAATTTGGACCACCTGGGGATACACAATGTTCAGTTACATGCTCTCACGTAGGTATATATAATTTACAACTTTGTTTTTGCATCCCATGGGGGCATAAGCGTCCAAACAATGTAAAAAACATGCGGTGAAAACTTGAACTAGCGTATTTTCCTAGGTCAAACTTGCCTTTATCCCCATTTACATAGTGTCGCACAATGAACCCTGCGCCACACACCGCAAAAGTGATTCTGCCTGAAATGAATTTTTGAATCCTCTTGTCTCGGCTTGCACACGCCTCATGCTATGTAAGCGAATAGTCATCCTCCCCGTGCAGTGGAAATTCTCGTACAGTGAAAGCGTGGCCTTGCTTCCCGAAAATAGTTTGAAACAGTGCCGGGTTTCTCTAGTTCCAGATGTACAATTTCCGGTCTATTGGATACATCTGCCACGCCATAGCATGTCAGGACTGACCTATTCGGCCTAATTTCGCACCCACAGTTTCAAAATAATTAGATCAGAACCCAAGGACTGCAACAGCGTTTTCTGATTCTCAAAGCAGCATATCAAGGCAATCAACCATGAGCCAGCACCACACAATGCACCGCTCGGTGTCTACAGGAAATAAGATCATAAATCTATTGCTAAATAGCTTCTGCCGCGCTCACTGTTACACTAGAAGGTCACTGTTGAGTCTACGGACACAGCACGCGGGCATTGCGTAATGGCAAATAAGATCAAAAATGGCATACGGCAAGGGCTTCTGTTAATTCTAATAGCTAGATATCAAAGCAATCAACCCTGAGCAAGCTAGCACCGCACATATGCTGGTCAGTTAACACCAAAAATAGGTCTAATGAAGCCCACAAACAGCATGTCTGGTATTCTCTGCTCTCTGAAGGAGGTACGTGCCCCTGCAGATATGGAAACAAAGGTACTTAAGTTAAAAGCCGCACTCCACACTAACTGAAAGGGGCAAAGGCGGCAATGGCGAATAGGTGGCAGCCTTAAACATGTTCAAAGGGCTTGAAGCTAGATACGCCACTGTCGGAGTCTATGTCGTCTTCACCGAGATGCATTATAATATGGTGAACAGGCGTACTTGCTCTTCCATCTCCGGTGAACTTTGTTCAGTGTCGATCACATGCTGAACAGCGTTTGCTAGGCGCTGAGGACGGTACCTCGGGCCGCTTCCTTCCTCAGGAGCCCCTCCACAGGTAGCAACGTTAAATGGGGCAAGTTCTGGCTGTGACGCGTTTTCACTGTGCCCATATGAGTTAATGAGATTGAGGCTCGCAATGCTGGGCGGGAGTCTAAGAGCAATTACCTCTTCCTTTCAGCTTCACCGTCAATACGATACTTAATGTACGTGTCTTAACAGAGGATACAAGCTTTCGGAGCTCCTTTTAAGCATTTTTTCATCTGAAGCAAGTTCTTTGGACGTCAGCCAGTCCTGAACGACCTTTTTGGCGAAGAAGTCGTATGCACTGCTTCTTCCAGCCGCCAGAGGGCGAAAATGGCCCAAACCAACTTTGAAAGCGGGTGCCGTCCATCTTTTTCGTTGAAGTCACCGGTCTTTGTACCCCGAAAGGTATCCAGGCAACCACCTCGCTGCCGGTGTGCGTAACAATCAGGCGCTGTCCCTTCCCTGACGGCTGCTTCAAACCCGTCGTCGGACCACGCATTGGGGCGTCGTGATTGGAAGCAACCGCCGTGTCCATCCAAATATTCGATAGCATGCGACCGGTATTTACCCAGGTTTTATGGAGCTACAACATTTTCCACTCTTTAACCCTGTACCTGGAGATGTCGTAGAGGTATTTCTGCTGCCACGCGACAATGTCGTCCAGGTCAATCAGCAGCGAGTCCCGGCCCCTCTTCTCATACCGGAACCCGATGTCATTCAGCACGGGCACGCAGACCTTGACTTGAGAGTAGTAGCACCATCGATAGCGTTGACATCCGCAAACAATTGCTTTTACTTTCGCTATCTCCTTGCGGCGATAAAAGCAGTGCCCGGAGGAGCGCAGCGCGCACTTCTTGAAGCTGTCGTACACTTCTGTGCGTCATGCTTTCCAGCGCTTTGCGGGCACTTTCGAGAGGGCGTCTCAACATCTCCACCGCCGCAATTTTATCATCTTATTTGCGTCCATTATCAAGGTCCCGCTGACTGTCGCTACCATTTCTTCAACGCTTCCATCTGGATGAAGATACGGCAAGCGAACGTACGCGATCTGGATCATCTCCGGTCCGCAGCTGCCGATGACACGCTGCTTTAATTTCTCTTGTACGTGTGACATGGACGGCAAACACCACAATCCTCAGTCGAGAACGATAAAGCGCAATCAGATGCGGCTTCTTAGGGCTGCATGCGGAAAAGGGAGCCAGCCAAAAACGAAAGCAAGCGTTTGAGGGTAAACACAGGAAGATGGAAATTCACCGTCAGCAATAAAGCTTGAAAGCTAACTACTCCCAGCTGACGAATAAGTTATTTCACGCCTTGCATTACAACGGGCAAACTAATAAGTGTAACTAAGGTAATTATCTGCGCTCAAATTGAAGGAGTCCTTTTCGGTGCGGACGCACTCAGAAAAGCTTGGCTCCGAGCACTGCCTCCAGGTACAAGGCAGTCGGCAGGGATGTCGCGTTGATAGAGCGACATCATTGGCTGGATATGGCGATGCTTTGACTGGGCGTCACGCCCGCTTTTTGCCTTAACTTGTATCCGAGTGTGGTATCAACTGGTTGACATTATGCCTTCTATCGTGTCCAGCTTGGCCATTCTGGGACGTTACCAAGCCGAGCTGGCCGGTAAGCTGTGTGACCATCGCTGTGAGTTCCTTGAATGGGGCTGGCCCCATCGCCGGTTCCTCCGATGGACGACGATTCAATATTCTCTGCCTCCATAGCTGTCACAAGGAGCTCTGGCTGACCATCCCTCTTGGCAATTTTGTGTTTTGTGTCATCCTCGCTGCTTATAAATTTTTGTATGCCTCCATGCGCGCTACAAGCGCGCTGATTAGCTGATTCTGTTTACCTATAAGTTCGTTTAGTTGCGTGCATTCCTCCACAATCTTTCTTAGGGGATATTTGGAAGCGGAGGGAAACTGTTGCTAAGAGCGATGGGAGATCTCTTGCCCAGGCCACGTGTTTAGCCGCGTTTCTTCGGCGGCGTCTGTATCTGGGTCTGGTTTTTGAGCACGTCTTTCGCGTGCCGCTGCAGGTGCTCTCACCACGTCTTCCGGGACGGACGCTCTCTGTCCTGCTTTGAGGAGCAGCTGCTGCTCCGCCCTCTTCCGAAGTCACGAGGTAGAGAGCAGTTCTGGTTCCCTAACATAGCTGCTTTCTCCGAACGTGGTGGCTTGGTGGCTTCTGCTGAGGTGCCGTACGCGTTCCTCAGCTGCTTCCACTGACGTTTCGGAACCGCGTACGGGATCTTAAGCGAGCTTTGCCACTTTGTGTGCGGTCAAATGTTTGCCTCCACACAGCAAACATTTGGTGGTACACAAGTTCGTCTGGGTTAGGAGACCGTATCCTAGGCAAATCGGTCTTTCGGATTCCAGTAAATATCCATGCGGTAATCCAGGCGACCCGCACATGTAGCAGATATCTATCTGTTTACTCCAGAACGTGCATTTGGCGAGCAGGCCCACAAATCGAACGTAGTTCGGCACTTTGGGTTCATTGAAAGCGATCACCCACAGGCGTCGTATTGCGATGAGGGTTCGCCTCTGCATCAGTGGGAATAAGTTCGTGACGAGTTCTCTTATACTATTTCACCAGTGTCTCCAAGGGGGCGCCTCCGTATGACTCCATTGCTCGTGCCTTGGGGGGGCGATTCATAGGGGCTGACCTCGTGAATATGCCTTGGACGGACAATAATATGTGATTCGCACGTATCGGTAGCGGCTCCTCTTTCCGAGGTACAGATTAACGAAGTTTGTTGGCAATTCGGACATGCACATCCTGAATCCGTTCTTCCTTCGGGACTCCCGCCGCTGCATATATGGCTCGGACCACTTGCACCATGGCTGACCTTGCTGATGCTGAGTCCCCCACGTGGTCTCACCACGATCTTGGTATCGCCTTGCGGCAATACGGCAACGCAGGCATGCCCTCTGTCCTTGATTAACTGTCTTTGCATTTCTCGAGTCCAGTACCGGCACAGGAGTGTTTTTATAGAAATACATTGTGCAGACGAAGGCCTCGTTCACGTGGGTGGGGCTTGCGGTCTGCACGCAATGCGCCAGCCCAAGGTCCTCTGGCTTCTTCGGGGCTAATATCCTCCCGCTATACTTCAAACACTAGTTCAAGTCGCCATGATGTAGGATCCCACGAGAACGCAAGCATTGCAGGGGGCGGCAGAACGTTAGATTGGCAGATGTGATCAAGATGTTTGGGGGGATAAATTGGTCGCAGTTAGCACAGTACCGGGATTATTGGAGATTAATGGGAGAGGACTTTGCCCTGCAGTAAGCGTAGATAGGATGATGATGATGATGATGATGATGATGATGCAGGTAGGATTCGTAATAATAACTGTTTCAACAGCATCCGGCCGTCACCGAGGAGAGCATCTGCGGCGGAAAAGTCCAGTGGCAGGCATAGCGACAACTCGGCTTGAATGAGCGCTAAATTGTTCTTAAATGTCTCAAAAATGGCCGCATACAACAGAGGCGGGTATACTCCTGGTCCTGATGATAACACAAAACACAAGGTGCAAGCATTGTAAAGCAAAGTTTTCTAGCTCTACCAGCCAACGGTTCTTTCGTGGCGTGCGGGACAACAAACTACCAATGCAGCGGAGGCGGTGATGGACGGGAGGGGAGCGCAGGGACAGAGGGCGGAGGGTTTAACTAACGGAGCACACTCTACATGGCGCAGCGAATATACGCAGCGTTCCCAGCGCAGAAGTGCCTGCTCGCCGGTGGCAGCGTCGGCGGTACGGCTCTGTCGTCTGCTTTAGCGACGGTTGTTATGGGCCTGTTTTGGTGCAGCTTCGCGTCCTGTTGCGCACTGCCGCCACACGGTTGACTTGTTCGACAGCACTTCCAGGTGCTGTCAATCCACCACCCGACGAAATTAAGTTGTCGTACGCCAAACACACGTTAAGGATTGGTTTGCATGGCGGAAAAACACAATGTAAAAACGACATATGGACATCTAGCGCTAGAGAAGCGCTACCTTTTGCGCACTGCTTGCCACGTAGGAGACACTGTTTTCCAAATTGGTGAATACTAAATCGGTTGCTTTAAGAGTATTACTAAAGGCGAAAGTAGCAAATGGTTCTGATAAATAGCGATTATAAAAGTTCCCTCAGCTTTCTCGCAATTCTCAAACTTACCGAAATAACTAGTTTAAATCGGTATAAATGGGACTCACTAAGCTCACATGTCAAAGTGTTTCGTTGTCAGATTTTGGTGTCGGCCCTATGGTGTAGCCCCAAGCTAGCAACCTTAGGATGGCTAGGTTCTGCTGTCTGAGCCTTTGAAAGAGGCTCATCTCTGTTTTCTTTCTCCTGACTCACGGCCGCGCTACAGCGGCGGCTTCGCCAGCTCTAGCCCGGCCTTAGCTGACGCTCTGCTGCGTTCGGGATGCCGCCCCCACGAATTCCAGGTAATGGCGGTCAGAATCTCTGGTTTCACTGTTTGTAGAGCCACGTGTGTGAATTGAAATTACGTCGCATGGGCAACTGTTAGGGGTGTTGTTTAACGCTTTTGCTTTTTCAACAACCTTCACAGCGTGGACTGGAGTCCAAATTTTTTTTTATGCATTAAGGGGATCCGGCATTTATGCATAATCCGGCACGATCATTCATAGCACTGCGGAGCCGATGTGACGCGAGTACCACCCTCTCGCCCTCCCCGAACAACAACCGAAGCAGCCGAGCTCCCGTCCTTGACGTTTGTGCTGGGCCTGCCAGATGCAAGCAACAATGTCTGCTTCAGCGGTTGCACCAGTTTATTACACTGCTTTCTCTTCTCGACAAACAAGTTACGACACATATCGCTGTGATACTGGCGTCACGACTGCAGAGAATTAGAGACCTCTCCATGAAAATCCCTATCGCCTCTCTCCCAAAGAAAGAGACACCACAGAGATTAAAAGGAAACGAATGCTGAAAGATAATGTAATTGAGCTATCGCAAAGTGCCTAGGCATTTCCTCTTGTTCTAGTACTAAAGAACGATGGTAGACTACGCTTCTTCATTGACTATCGTGCGCTCAACCAAGTCATGATGACGTACGTATACCCTCTCCCACGAATGCGAGTATTCCCTGGACAGCCAGCGGCCCGCACGTTACTTTTCGTCGATTGATTGGGGTGTGGTGTGTCGTGGGCGATGAGTTTGATCACAAGTAACAACTGCCTCCATCACACCGCATGGTTTGTAGGAATCAGGTGCTTCCTTTTGGGTAGACCAAAAAGGCAAGGACGCGAGTACAAACTTAGTTGTTATAAAAAAACTTACGCTCTCAGCTCTCGTACGGCAGCCCCTTCATTCGGATGATGCTCAGCCCCGAGCAACATTTCAAAGGCTAATGGACAACAGTGCTGGTGTATATAGAATTGCACAGTTACTTGGTGTACCTCGATGATTTCGTGTTTTCCGCAACTCTTGAAGATCAGTTGCAAATGCTGTCGTTGATATATGTTCTGCCGGCCTCACAGTCAACCTAGAAAAATTTCATTTTGAGTAAGAGGAGCTCCGCGTTTTAGGCTACGTCAGTAAGCTGCAAGACGTTTCAACCAGACCCTGTGAAAATTTCTGTAGTCGCTAAACGTGCATGCTCAGGCCACCTCTATTAGCTCATTGCGACGAACACACTAAAAAACAATGGTCCTCACGGAGGCCATCAGCGTTGGACTTGGGGCAGCCCCTGTACAGATGCATGACGGTTGCGAAAGGGCTTCGGTTCCTGCTAGCTAAAAGCTTTCGCTAGCAGGACACTCACGTGCCAAACATACTCCTCGGCAATTGAAAAAAAAATGTCTCCAATTCACGCACTGAAGGTGGTTGGAAAGCAGTTTTAACCAACACTCACAGCAATGCAATGTCCTTGAATTCACACACGTGGCTCTATAAAGAGTGAAAGCAGATATTCTGCTAGCCGTTACCTCGAATTCGGCGGGGGAGGGGGGGGGGGGCAGCGTCTCAAACGCAGCAGCAGCGTCGGCCACGGCCGGGTTAGAGCGGTGACTAGGTTCCACTGTCTCACCTTTCGAAAGCTGCTCCTCTCCGTTTTCTTTCTCCCGACTCACAGCCGGGCTACAGCGACGGACGCCGGCGCTGTAGCCCGCCCGGTAGTCAGAAGAAAGAAAACGGAGAGGAGCCTCTTTCGAAGGGTGATACAGCGGAACATAGCCATTTTGATGTGCTAGCTTGGGGCTACACCACCGGCCGACACGACCGCAGACACCGCAACACTTCGGTATGTGAGCTAGGTGAGTCTCGTTTATACAAATTTAAACTATTCAGTTTATAAGTTTGACAATTGCGAGAAAGCTGAGGGAACTTTTATAACCGCTATTTATCAGAACCAGTTGCTACTTTCGCCTTTTGTAATACCTCCTAAAATAACCGATTTAGTATTCATCAATTTGGAAAACACTGTCCCCTCCGTGGCAAGCAGTGCGCAAAAAGTAGCGTTTTTCTTGCGGCCAGATGTCTGTAGGTCGTTTGTAGATTTTGTTTTGCCGCCCTGCAAATCAATCCTTAACGTGTGTCTGGCGTACGACCACTTAATTGCGTCGGGTGGGGATCGACAGCACCTGGAGGTGCTGTCAAACCAGTTAATCAAGCTGAGTGAAGGCAGCGTGCAATGGACACGAAGCTGAAGCAAAACAGGCCCAAAACAACCGTCGCTAAAGGAGACGACAGAGTTGCGACAGACGTACCGCCGACGCCGCTACCTGTGAGCAGGCACTTCGGCGCGGGGAACGCTGGGTAAATTCGCTGCGCCGTCAACAGTGTGCTCCGTGAATGAAACCTTCCGTCCGCGCCCTCTCCTCCGTAGCCGCCTCCGCTGCTTTTGGTGTTTGTGGTGCCGCACGCCACAAAAAAACCGTTGGCTGGTAGACCTAGAAAGCTTTGCTTTAAAATAATGCCGTGCGGTTGTTTGGGTGGTGTTCAAACCCGAGCTTAACTGTATGGACGGTCATTCAAAGTCATAAATGACAATCACTTGCCATGGTGGCTCACCAGCTCGAAAAACTTGTCCGACCTCCTTGCCACGTCACGGCCTGGGGCTTCAAGAGTTCGGCGTAACCATGGTTCAGACGTTTAAATGACAGCTTCTCGATGGGGGCTGCTTTTCCCGGACCCCAGCATCGCCTCCAGACGGCTACGAATAGGACGTGTCATTCGCGATGGCTGTAGGCACATCGCGCTATATCCGGGAGGCAGGACAAAGACCCTGCACATCGACCACTTATCGACTTCTTGCAAGAACATACGAACTAGCCTTGTTCTAACTTCCCCGAACAAATAATAGAGGGGGCGAGGGAACGAATGACGCGTCGTGGGGTTCCTTGGTGCGTGAAATTCTGAATGCGCGACGCGTATGATTATTATGTTTTATGATTATTATTATGTTTTATTGGAAAGTATTGGTCAATCTCTCTAAGTGGTAAGCTTGGGACTTCGCTGTTGCAACGACCTTTACTCCATCATTGTTGCTGTAAGTGGGGACATCACATTGTTAATCATCATCATGCAGTGTTCCGATATAGTAGCATCTTACGTAGTTTGAATGAGTCAAGGATATAAGGCGCGTTCTTGAGCATTGATTCTGTCTCGGTTTTGTGGCGCGTGTGGGAAGAGCACCATGTACCTCGCGTTCCGGCCACAGGGTCGTGGGATCGAACCGGGCAGCGAACTAATATTTTTTTATAGTGTAGGGGGAAGGGTGTGGAGGACAACGCCGTATGAATGAGATGCTCCATAACTCCAATGTGAACGTTAAAGGCTACCTGTTGGCCATCCCTGCCACACTCAGTGAAGAAATCCCCTAAGCGTGCCATGACGAGTAACTGCGGGCCACTTTGGCTTTACCGGCACATTAGCAAGAACCAGGAGGAAATAGCATCGGCCATAGCTTTCAGCAACCGCTAGGCACTGTGTCCAGACGTGCCCTGATTTTCAATGACGGAAAAGGCTACTGGAATGACCAGCCGGTTTGCTGCTACCACTCCAGATTACCAAAAAACCCTCGGTCTTTTGAACAAGTCGGAATGGGCCTTTTGGGACCTTCTTCCTTTTTGTCTCCTGGGAATATCTTTGTTGTCGTTGCTATCTTGCAGAGACAAGTGTACAACAAGGAATGTCGTTGTTTCCTAAAAACATCTACCGGCTGTCTCACCGCTATGCAGAGACAAGTGATTTACAACAAGGAATGGCTGCAGATGAGGCTCATTTCTTTCCTAAAAACATTGGTCTCAGACCTGGCGCTTACCGGTGGCATCAAGGACCGCGGAACTGCTTTCATGCCCTCAGCTTATGCAAACTGTCATTAGTCTCAATAGCAGTTCCATAGAAAGACAATCGCGTACCATACACAAACCAAGGTTTAGCCGAGCGCATGAACCAAACGATCGCAAAATGTCCGTGTGTGATGTGGATGTGAGCACTAACCCTGGGACACCCATTTGCCCTGTCACGTTCGTGTACGACATGGTGCAGGAGGAGATAACCTGAATGACTTTTGGCAACTAATGGTGGAGAAGAAGTGGCAACTAGCTAGCGGCCATACCTTCTCAAGCCCAAAGCGATGACCTCTGAAGGTTCTGAAGAATTGAACAATGAACGAGAGACGCACCCCATGTTGGTTCGCAGGGCGCATACAGAGATCGACCACGCTAAGGTGCATGCAGCTACCGTTACGCCACAGACATTCGGGTTTCAAGCACGGTTGACCTGGTTGTGGGTGTTTAATCTTGTTCGTTGAAGCGGGCTCTTGCAAGCTGCTGAGATTGTACTTGTTACTGTGCAAAGTGCTAACTCACTTGCTCCACGTAACCCACGAAGTTGTTCATAATGGCACTGTGCCCGTAGTACGTCCTAACATTCAGCCTAAAACTCGTCCTCGTGCTCGGATTAAACGCTACCACTCAACATAAAACGACGTACTACACCGTCGTATGTAAGATGATTAAATACCTAAAGCTACTCCATGAGCTACTATCAGAAGATTGGAACGATGCCCTTCAGAGAGGGGACAAATGTCAGGACCGGCGTCTGTGAGTCATGAAGACGAAGGGCGAAACTTTCCTCGCGTAACACGAGGAGGATTGGTCGTGAAATCGGCACGCGTTGAAAACACTGATCTAGCCGAGCAGCGCCTCAAATTCTACCACGGTTAGTTAATGTGAAGCTTTGCTGTTGTCACTAATGCTGTTTTATGCCAACACCGTCTGCTGGAAAGCCAACGTTTGTGACAATTATGGTGGGTGAAAGGAAAAATAAATGCTTCCTGTGGCCGGAATCGACCCTGGGTCGCTCGCCAAATGAAGCCGGCGTTAATCCGATTGCTCCGTTTCGACGTGGTCGCGACGCACTCCAAGCAGCATGTGCCGATTCACACCGCACAACCCAAACCCTAAACGTTAGGCCTGAAGGAGTGCACACACGAGAGTGGCTGTGAGTATTATAGAAAAATGGTGCGTACCTCCAGAGCAGCACATACCGCGCATCTGCGGGATTGGCCAACCGAAGGATCCATCACAAGAAAGCTTCGCGTTCAACCATCGTCGTCGTTAGACGGAGTGGTGCATAATTTTTTGTTTCTGCCTTTTCTGGCACAAGCTCGCCTTAATAAACCTCGCTTCGGCTTCTGCGTATTCGACTGCTGCAATTCTTGGGAAACCACAACATGAAGAAGAGACCTGAGCGAAACACTGGAAACAAGGCTCGTACAACAGTGTGTACAGTCTTTGTGGGCCTGCATGGCGACCGTGGCCGGAGCAGGCGCGCGGCCAAGCAGGGGCGCTGCGCTTGCCGCTGTCGGCTGGTTGCGTGACTAAAGAGAGCGAAGAAAACATTTGCTCTTGATTTTCTACTGTGCGGGCACGACAAGTGCTGCGCAAAGTGCCTGCGCTGAAGCGAAGTGCGCCTACTCTGAGAAACCGGCCGCGCTACACTTATCGCGCTAGCCATATACTACGAAAGGAAGCGCGAAAGTTCCCCTCACTCTCTTTAGCCGCGTAACCAGCGACAGTGGCAAGCGCAGCGTCCCTGCTCGGCCGCGCGCCTGCTCCCGCCACGGTCGCTGTGACGCACAAAATTTTGACGAAGACCATACGTCATGGCGTAAGGGGGATTGTGGATATATCTCAACGTAAATTCAGGGTTTAGTTACATTTTACATACAAAGGTAGCCAATTCCTCTAAATATAACTATTTGCTTTGTATTAACGATCTCAAGCATTATATCTCCCGTTCTGTAGAGAGACAACAGTTCAGTCTTACAACAGTACAGTTAAAAGTTCATTGATGGGGCACAGCACTAATTCTATTCGACGGTGTTTTATTGTTCACAGGAGAAACAACATTCAATGTGTATATACAGGAGGAGGTCGCGAAGTCAAAGACTGCACGGGGACCTCCTATAATAGAAGCATCAACAAGTAAATGTGATAACAAACAGTGGTTACAGTATTATGTCGAAACAGAAAAAATAGAGATATTACAAAGATTTCACAATTACAGCATAGGCACCGGACACTGCAGTTTGAGCGCGACTGCAGCGCCACCTGCTCGCCGCCGCTTAGCAACTATGGGTCGGTGGAGTGTCTCGACCGGCCGTTCAGCGCACGTAAAACACACGCGCGCTGCGTGCGGTTCGACTGTTGTGTGGCGGAAGGTTGTTAAGAAACATAGTTATACTGCAAGGTTCTAGGGGTCTAGAAAGGATCAAACTGCTGCAGGAAAGAATAGTGGCAGCGCTGCTACTGGTGCGTGAAGGCCTGCCGCAATCGCGAAAGGCAGCCTGACATCGTTCTGTACAGGTTTCTCGGGCAGTCGTGGAGAATAAGTTTCGCAATAAATGAATTTTAGCAGTAAGAAAGCCATGACATTTTGTCAGTGGAAGGGATGAAATTATGAGTACGATGACTGTTTATGCACAGCGCAGACACGAAGGGCCGTAAACAAACGTTTGCTTTAAGTGTTCCTACACATCGCGCGCTGCGATGAATCGCATGCCGTCGTAGTATTTGCATACACAAGTTATTACGGCTGCCGCCACTTTATTTATCAGCAGTAATCTTTTTTTAGTGACATTCACGGCCCCGAATGGATCCAAAAGGCAGCACAAGAATAGTTCACACACTTTCGCGGGTGATGCTGATGAAAGCAATTGTCGAGACGGTCATACGCATCCCGCTTACTGCCCCTACTTTGTTCCCCCGAAGTTTACGAGTTGGTCCAGCATTACAAGCGAGAGCGTGTACAAGCTATCAAAAGCAAGGTTTGCATTCACTCGCGCTGACTTCTTTAATGCGTTTTGCGTACTCTGAAAGTTGAGGTTATATTGTTTAAGCAGGAATGGGCGATGAGGAAATACTTTTTTGGAGAATTCTGAACTGCCTGAACAAACTGTATCACAATTAGCCGCTAACAGACTCTAACATTACTCACAAGATAGAAGCCGAAACTAAACGAATCTTCGTAAAGACAACCGCAACTCCGCAGCAGATTTCCAACTGTGTAGAACTGCGTTTTACTTTGTCATCAGCTAATAACGTTTTGAATCCGTTGTTAATTAGTGACAACACCAACCTGAGCTGCAGAAGGGCAACCGAAAAAATTGGCCGCGTATCTGCTCCTTTCGTTGCAAATGTCGCCAAGAGACGATAGTCTTTGTAGACATTTGCCAAGGAAATGCCCCCCTTTGCTTTCCCGCTCACCTCTCATGCTGTTCCTGTACCGTCGCGCTCATCCCAAGGTAAACACACTAAAGGTTTGCGCAAGGCGATTTGAATTTACCCGCGTTCCACTGCTACAGGCCAGGTTCCTCGATGCCAGCGCTGCAGTACGGTGGAGACGTGCGTGAATGGAGGGGGCCGACTACAATGTTTATAGAACCGGGTGGCCGTGCTCCACGTGCGTTCCAAGCAGAACGTGAAACCTAGCTAGTGGAAACCTTTCGTTGCTGTTACCGCGTGATTTTTGTATGCCGATAGGAGGCGGCGGTTTTCTGCGGTAGATGTAGAATATCATTTGCTATCAAAAAACCAAGCATCCATGAATTTTTTCAAAAAGAACACTGCAAATGGCCCTTGTGTACTAATTTCCTGTCTTATATTTGCGTAATGTCTCGTTCTTGTTCAACAAAGTCGACAAGTTTGAACATAGAAACCGGGCTTAGACGTTTACACTTGGGTGTGAGTATATAAGACTATTGCGTATTAAGCACTTGCTTTAGCCGGGTGGCTCAATCGAGTTACAGACAGACAGACGGACAGACAGACAGACAGACAGAGACAGACATACAGACACAGACATACAGACAGACCAAAATTTCTGGTTTTAAGTAGCCCAAGAAAGACTATCGTCTTTAGAAGTAACTAGGGTGGTTGCGCGAACAGAGGAAACAGCACAAACACGCTTCTGTCGTAAAGCGCCGGGGTCACTTTATTAGGCTGCGATAAAAGAAAAAAATTAATACTGACTTGAATTGGCGCTGTAAATAAGCTTTCGTTGCTGGGAATGGGACTTCGCACACGATGTCTGTCCATCAATTTCTTTCAACGGCGTACACGCGCGCGAAAACGTACATTATCTGTAACTTCTCGGGCACGCAAGGCCGACAGTACTAGGAGTTCAGCACCGTAATTGTCCGGAAATCGCACAGAAGCACTTGAGACACGGGGAAGCTATTCAACACCTTTGAACAACAATCACAGAATCACAAAACAAACAACCGAGAGGGGCCGAATATGTGAACGCGCGTCCGCCATCTGGCTTTCACCGACCCAAATTTAGTTCAAGCTTCCGCGGGGAGGCGCTGGGTGTACTTATTCGTCGCGCCCTCTGAGCAGTGAGTAGTCCCTATAAAAGCAAACCAAAGAGGGTATAAAAAAACAAAATGTACTGAAATTGGCTAAAGATGTGCGCGTAACCTATTCTTGAAAGCAAAATATTTGAACCAATTTTTGTCAAGTGAGGCAAGCAGTTCCATTCTACAGCAGAGTAAAAATGCACAGCTTGTTTACCATAATTATTTTGAGCTTTAGGAAGTTAAACATTGATATGTAACGCAAAAACGAGTGCAACTCTGAAGATGAAGCTGCTTAGCAGAGATAATTTCGATAGGAAGCCTTCCGCTGAAAAATTTCAATTCCATGATGCAAAGACAATACTTCACCAAATTGGAAACCAACCAGTATCATGCGCCCGAAGCGGCGGTAAAAGACTGTAACGGAACAGACTATGAATAATGATCTGTATGGCTTGATTTTGGATATGTTGCGAGGGAGACAGGTGCGTTGGGTATGTATTGAGAAGCCGTTCACGCCTTCAAGACGACGGCGGCTACTAGAATACTTCCCTTAATTCCGTGAAAATTTTTCACACCAATTGGTACCAGGAAGCCAGCATGACAACGTATTCAATTCTCTTCGCCATATTTAAACGTGATTTCATTAGGTTGCCCAAGGCGAATTTTGGACCAGTTCAATGAGAGCTATCCTAGTCAACTACTTGTACGGAGAATGTTTTCTCTTTTACTCTATCTAACCTTTCTCAGCATAAACTTAGTGAACAAAAAAGTTGAAGCCCTATTTCGGCGTATGCTCTGTTCTGCTCTACGGCCGAAGGCGGCGTAGAGAAGCGTAAGGGTTTCACTATCACCGTATCAAGACCATGGGTTTGTGTACTTAAGCACGAAAGAAAATTAAGACTCAAAGGGAAGCAGGTATTGTGGATAACCATTATATAAATGTGCAATAAAAATAAAATGATACCTCATGTTGGATTTGATTTGATTTTTATTTTTGCCCGAGAAAACAACAATCACGTTCGCGCAAAGGGAGTCGGGAAAAAGGCCGTAAAGCAGCTTGACTAGCCCCAGCCCCCCGGTGTGATATGCGGCAAGCGTCATCAGCCAATATTAACAAAAATCAACTAAAAAACCACAACGTATATGCAGTCTATGCAGTGAACATAAACAGTACTCAAAATACATACCAAACAGGTTTTGGAGAAATAGGAACTTAGAAATACACGAAGGAAGAAGAGGAAAATATTTATCTTTATAACAACATCATGAGTTAAGTATAAAAAGTCTGTGTATATGGGTAAAAGAAATTGTACAAATTTTTTGAAAGTTATTTTGTAAAGACGGCAATCTGTATCGCAACATTTTTTCTCCATAATTTGTTCGTAATTTTTATTACTTTCAACGTTTCACAATTGCGAGTACAACATATCGAAGAGAGGTTTTCTAGACCAGCTATAGATTAATTAGTGACCCGTTAAGTACTACTGCTTGTTGTAACATCGGCAAGGTTTATAATTGTAAATAGAATCCATGCGAATAAGATTGCACTTTTAAGTAGTTCTCAAGTAGGAGAAAAATACCGAACCTTGCTGATTAGGCGAGTAGCTCGTTTCTGCAAAACTGTTACTTTTCCTATTTTTTCTAGAGTTGTGGTAGCCCAGATTAGCACCCCGTAGTTAAGCATAGGGCTACAACTACAGTTGTAAAGTAGAAAGTTAACTGATATTGGAATAGAACATCAATTACAGCGCATCAGACCAGTGGCCTATGACAATTTCTTGATGAAATAGTCTGTGTGCTAATTCCATGACATTGTTTCTTCAAAATATACACCTAGTGTTTAGAAACATTTAACAAATTTGACTGAGGTGTGATTTATGCAATAGGTAACTGCGCTGATTTTAATTGGATGAAAAAGTATTTGATTTAGTTTTGCTACCATTCAATAGATTTAATTTATTTTTTTTGGATGCCCAGCTGCTAATACATGAGAGACTTCTATTCCGCGATTGGCGAAATCAAATACCTAAGCTACCGGAAAAAAATAAACTTGTGTCATCGGCATATATTATATATTTAACTGTTTTACCGACATGAACAATCTCGTTGGTGTACAAAAGGAAAAGAAACGGACCTAAATTGCTACCCTGTGGCACACCATACTTATCTGCTTTTGTTGTTGAAATGTATTCTGCAATATTCAACGTGCTGCGATCGATGGAATGGATAAGATGATATTAGAGAATGAGCTTTCCCGCGAAATCCGTATACATGTCGCTTATGAAGAAGAATATTGTGATTGACGTAATCAAATGCTTTTGTGAAGTCAAGGAAAATACCTAGAATAGCACTCTTGTTTTCGAAATTGTCCAGGACAAAATCTTTTTGATCGAGCAGTTTCAACTCAGTTAATTTATTTTTTCTAAATCTGTATTGAGCGGGGGAAATGATATTACAGCGATCAGAGAATTGATAAGCACCCTATAAAATATTTTTATGCCTTAAAAAAACAGGAAAAATGGAAATAGGCCCGTTGTTTGAGAAATAATTACGATCGCCCTTTTTAAATAATACTACAACTTTAGCGGACTGCATATCGCGCGGAAAAACTCCAGTTGAGAAGCATACGTTAAAAAGGTGTGTTAAACATTTTCGTTAATAAATCAATGACAAAACAACGAATAATGTTACGGGCTTTATCTGGAAACCGTTCACGTCGGAGGAATTACTGTTCCTTAGAGACAGACGCAGCGATGAGTTCATTCTCAGCAACAGGTTTAAGAAAAATTGTGCTGTCCATAGAGCAATTTAGGTGTCTTAAACTTTCAGTATCCCATTGAAACGATTGGAACGGAAAGAAAAAAAATCATTGAAAGCATTGGCTAAAGCTTCTTTTTCTAAGTTTTTTTAGAGGCTCCGTGGGATTTCCAAGCATCGTATTTAATTTTTTCCAAATGTGTTCAGGGCGTCGGTTACACGAACTAACAAGATTAAAATGGTAGCGGTTTTTCGCAACGCGGGGCTCTTTAGTGACGTAATTGCCGAGAGTTTTAAAAGCTTCAACGATGAACACCATCCAACTCGACGAACTATCCATTTTCTTCCATATGGTAGACTTGTTTTCTGTAGTTTATTGTTGGCCGCACCCATTATAAGGCCTTGCAATTAGGTTTCACTGTTGGCCTAGCTAGTAACAGGATGCGGCAGTGCTCTGTGTGGACTACTCGCTGTTTTCCATGGATTAACCTATGAGCCGCAGATTTATGGAATTAATTACACTATTTGTTGCTAGTAAATTGAGTCAAAACAGCCTACGAATGTTTTTTTGCTTCTTCATATAAAAGTGGCATGCTTTATTGATGTGGCACATTCGATTTTCTCGGGCGCAATGTCCCGAGCGTGTGAATAAATTGAGTAAGTTCGACGAGGGCATTGGATGGAAAAACGTGCGAAGCAAATGCCACCCTGACTATGCGGAGGGGCGTCATCACATGCAAAAGCCATGCAATAGGTATGTAGAAGCCCTCACTGGCACGCGTTGTAGAGTTGGGTTTCACGGCTAGAAATCCTTACGCTGTAGTAGAGATACCTAAGGGAAAATATAGCTTAGAAAGATGAAATTCGGATCGGATATCTCCAGTTCTTACTCCTTCGCAAGACAATCATGGAAAAAGAGGTTGGTTATTTGTGTTTTTCGGCAAGCAACGATAATTTGTCGTTGCACTGATTTGCCTCCACAATAAAATAAGTACCCATTTTTTTTGCGGAAATCGACGTTTACTCCTACATAACTGCTGTTGAGTGATTCAAGTATATACTGAAACAGCCAATATAAACTAATACATCCTGCTTACGCATCCCACCATTGTGGTCATTGTTGCCCGCAAGACAAAGACTTTTTAAACACTCGGTTGGAATTGCCAGCTTGAAGGAGAAATTAAAAATAATTTATTGGTCCGTCTACCTGCACGCCAAAAAACCACGTCTACTCGGTGTTTTTTCGCTTCACATGAAGTGTCCATATGGTTGGGTTTAACCTGCGTAACTCTAGACCCAATTCCTAATTCACAAGCAAGCGGGTACTTTTGGAATGGAAAAGAAATCTTAAAAAATGGTGTGATTATGAATGAGCCGGCGTGAGAAATGATAACCATGTACATTTCTTGACGAGCACTAACGCCATTTTGCACGAGTTCACAAGAAATATTTCATTTATATGAGAACACCCTCTGTGTATCGTTCGCTAGCTCTAAGTAAAGCCATTACACTATTTTCTTATTTATTTGATGCGCCAGACGTTTATTTATATCGTTTTCTGGATGATATACCTGCAGCACTATATGACTTTCCTAAAGGCTTCATATTTACAGTTTATGAACTTGCACTCTACGGTCTCTATGCTTCGACTTTGACTGGACCACCACGCAAAAAACTAGCACTGTCCGCTTGCTGTTTCTACTCAAATTCGGGCGTAAGAAAAAACCAGACAGAAAGAACCCCTCACCGATCCTAGTAATAGCGCTCGTACGGAACCAGGAGAAATTCGTAATGGAATGATTGCCTACAAAACAGCCTGTCTATACTGCCATGCTGCATAATCTCGTCTACGAATCACCAGCTGTTAATGTAGAAGATACGTGTTGAGGACCAAAGAACTTAGTGACCATGCAAAGTATAGTATTCACACCTACACGGCTTTAAAGTGGTGTAGAGTGGTAAGCGATGGGCGATGAAAAGTAAAATTCCTTGCACGTTTACGCGAAAGGCAGCGGCTGCAAAACTTCAAAATATTTCTGCGCCTGCCAGAAACCGCAACTGTCAAACTACAGAGCGACTTACCGTAAAGATTTTCTGTAAGTGTAAAAGGTCTATGTTGATAAAATTTGTTTCACACTTGGTGTGAATCCTTTGCGAGGCCAGTGCCAACCGAGGAGCACAGCCGGTAGTATAATGCTAAGCCAAACGGAGGAGTATGAATGATGTTACAGTGGAAAGAAACATGACGCGCAAATCTAGCACGCTGCGCAAGCGGGAAGTGGAACAGGTGCGGCGGTATTCGCTCATGTCAGTGCGCCCAGGTGCTCGTGTGTAACCGGCTGGCGTAGCTAGCAACGGCGCGGTTACGCAGCTTAATCCCCAGGCCGTGGGAGTTGCGCGCTGCGAATGGTATTGCAGAGTTCGCAGGATACATTGATAAAAAATGCGTATGATAACGTATGCTTGTGTGATGGAAACGCAACAGATCGTCCAATTTTTATATTATTTTTCGCTCTTCACCGCTGCACAGTCAATTGTGAAACATTTCATTAAATCAATCCTGTTTACATCGCTTTCGTATGAAAACAGTGATCATGTAAAACTGTTCATTGCGCAACACTTTCCACGGCATGCTAGCTGAATTATTCCGCTCGCGTGCTTTCTTGTTTATGTCGCTTGTTAGCATCGGGTCGATGCACTCTTAGAGGGGGGGGGTAATGCCGCGAACCATGCATTGGGTTTGTTTATTTGTGTTTTGCGTTTACATCCCGGCTGCGCCGGTCTGCGTTATCTCTGTGCCAAGGGAAGCGCGCGTTCCATTCTTTCCTCTGTGCCGCATGTGTTATCTGTTCTGATAGGGAGAGCATTCCGATCTAACGTGAAAACTCCGGAATAATCTTCTTGGATCTACAATGTTCTCGATGCGAATCGACGGTTCGAGAACCACGCGCGCCGAAAGATAAAAAGCCGGCAGATCAGACGCGGGGTATTCAATTCTGCGACGTCGGCTCTGCGACTTGTCTCTGTTACTGCCACTCTGTATTCTTTTGAGTTGTTAGTGGACACCAGTTTCGCTCATAATAGCTTGTTTCTTTTCCAAAACAACTGCGTCGTCCCTGGCTTCGTGACATCTGGTGAATGTGCTGGGTAGAAGGGTGCTACCCCGCACCACCAGATGTCACGAAACCAGGGACAACGCAGTTGTTTTACGTCAGACACCCTAAATTACGTCCGACACCCCTAGCGAAGCACCGAATTATAACCGAAGATGGAGCCCGACCTACCCGACAGTCACCGTACCGCGTCTCTTCCACACGGCGGGAAGCCATCCGGACTCAATCGACGACATGCTCAGCGACGACATAATACAGCCATCGAAAAGTCCGTGGGTGCCCGGTCGTACTCGGAAGAAAAAAGACGGCACATTAAGGTTCTGCGTTGACTACCGCGCTGAACAAAATCACCAAAAAGGTGTGTACCCCCCCCCACAGAATCGACGACGCCCTGGACCACCTCTGCCATGCGAAGTACTTTCCATCGATGGATCTGAAGACCGGCTACTGGCAAATTGAAGTGGACGAGAGAGACCGAGAGAAGACTGCATTTATAACCCCAGATGGCCTATACGAGTTCAAGGTGATGCCTTTCGGCTGTGCACGGCGCCAGCAACGTTTCAACGAGTCATGGACACGGTGCTAGCTGGCCTGAAGTGGCACACCTGCTCTTATACCTCGACGACGTTGGCGTATTCGGCCGGACATTTCGACGAACACCTCGCAGGGTTGGAGTCTGTACTCGAGGGCCATTCGTACGTCGGGGCTAACGCTGAAGCCTAAAAAGCGCCGTTTTCGCGTACGAGGAACTCAAGTTCTTGGGCCGGTCGTCCAACTGCCGCGGGAGTCCTACCTGACCCAGCAAAAACTTCAGCCGTTGCGAACATCCCAAGGCCGAAACAAAAAGGGCGTGCGAAGATTTCTCGGACTGTGCGCATATACCGGCGCTTCGTCGCAAAACTTCGCACGCATTGCAGAGCGCTCACGCGCTGACGAGATAGCACCCCTTTCAGCAAGGAAAACGACCAAGAAAAAGCATTAGGCGAGCTGAAAAAACCCTGCAAAGCCCGCCGTGCTCGCTAATTTCGACGAAACGCCGAAACGGAAATACACACGACGCCAGTGATATAGGCTTGGGTGCCGTCCTCGTCCAAAAGCAAAGCGGGTGCGAAAGGAATCGCCTATGCCAGCCGTGGTCTGTCGAAGGAGGAGAAAAACTACTCTGCCTCTGAGAAAGAGTGCTGGCAATTATATGGGCGATTTCAAAATTCGCCCATACGTGTATGGAAGACCATTCAAGGTTGTGACAGACCACCACGCGCTTGGTTGGCTCGCCAATTTGAAGGACCCCTCTGGCCGTCTTGGGCGGTGGAGCTTGCGCCTGCAGGAGTTCGACGTTACAGTCGTTTATAAATCCGCCAGGAAACACTCCGACGCCGACTGCCTGTCCCGCGCCCCCCGTCGACCCACCACCACAAGACTCTGATGAAGACAGCGCGTTCTTCGGAATCGTGACGGAGAGCAACCTAGCCGCCCAGCAGCGTGCCGACCCTGACTTACGCGTTATAATCGACTACCTCAACTCGAGGGATGCAACGTCACCGTACCTAGAACATTCAAACGCAGCTTACCAGCATTCAGCCTGAGAAACTCCGTCCTCGTGAAGAATTTCAGCCCCGGAACGAGAACGAATTACCTTCTTGTCATCCCGCAAACCTTCGTGACGAATTTTGGAAGCGTGCCACGACGACCCGTCTTCCGGACATGTCGGCACAGCCCGCACAATTGGAAAAATCAAGGCGAAGTACTACTGGCCCCGCCTTACATCCGACGTTCACCACTACGTCCGGAGCTACCGTGACTGTCCAGCGACGAAAAACGCCACCGACGAGACCACCCGGACTTCTGCAGCCGATCGCCGTCCCATTCAAGGCCCTTCCAACAGATTGAAATGGACCTTCTGGGCCCGTTCCTATGTCGCGATCCGAGAACAAGTGGATTGTCGTAGCGAGAGACTACATGACGCGCTGCGCGGAGACCGCCGCTCTTCCGAGGGGGACTGCACAAGAAGTCGCCAAGTTTTTCATAAGACAAGTTGTGCTGCGAATGGAGCCCCTGAAGTCCTCATCACGGACCACGGAACGGCCTTTACTGCGGATCATGCAAGGAATCTTACGCTACAGCAACAGGATCACAAGAACGACGGCGTACCACAACAAAAAACGGACTAACGAACGTTTGAACAAGACGATTGCGGATATGCTGTCCATGTACGTCGACGTTGAACATAAGACTTGGACGAAGTGCTCCGTATGTCACATTTGCGTGCTAACAACACGGCTTTCCAAGAAACCACGCAGATGACACCGTTCGAGCTTCGTCACGGAAGACTGCCGATACAAGCTTGACG